>JAOWMA010000243.1:0-83512 GCA_025962755.1 Colletotrichum tropicicola
AATAAGATATAAAAAAGAAATAAGAGATTAAAAAGAAAGGAAAAAAAAATAGAAATATAAAAAGTTTAAAATTAAATAAATAATAACTTACTATATAGTTAGATAGAAAAACACTATATTTTTATATTAATAAGTATACCTATTTAATAAAGATAACTTTATTTAAAGGGTGTATTATATAGTAAGAGTATCTTAGCTGTATTATTATAAAATATAAAAGTTATTATCTCACTACCTAAATAAGGGGTTTTTAAACTTAATAAAAATAATAATAAGATTATTACCGAATATACCTAGACTATAGAAATTAACAGTTAAAGGCATTCGCAGATCTATCCCATACGTATTTACTACGTGACAAGAGTAAATAATTTTAGGGGGTCCACTCACCACCATGATACCCAACACCTTGCGGCTCCCCTCGGCCTGGCCAATGGTCGCGAGACACCAGGCGATGAAGAAGAAGCCGATGACGGCGAGGATGATGCCGATGATGAAGCTGACGACGTGGCCGTGGATGACGTCGTTGGCGATGCTCAGCACCGACATGGCGGTGCGGATGCCGAGGATGACGTACATGCAGATGCGCCGGAACAGCACCGTCTTGTCCGACGTCTTGAGGCTGAAGGCCTCCCACGAGAAGGACCAGCAGCCGCGCATGTTGGGGCAGTTGCGGTCTTTGAAGCTGCCGCCTGCCGCGGGCGCGTTTTGGCCGGCGTATTGGGTCATGTCTGCGCGGTGTCCGGGGGGAAGGGAGGACTCGGTTGTGGTTTTTGGTGTGTTCAATTTTCGTCGCGGTACGGCCGATCGTCGAGTCGAGGTTGGTGTAGGATTTTCGAGTCCTAAAGGAGGCGGGAGGGGGGAGAGGAGAGGGAAGACAGATAAGGTTCTGATGGCGCGGGCGGGCTTCTTTTTATGTAGGATGCTCCCTCAAGCCCTCAAGCGAGATGGGATTTCTGGTTGTTGGAGGGGGTTTCTGTCATTCTGTTGGGTGAGGTGGGCTGTGGCGGAGCTGCGGACCTGGGGAGGAATGGGATCGCGGTTTCACGACAGGGGTAGCTGGTAGCTTGCGTGGGAGATCCGTTGGCGATCTTGGCGAGTCTGCTGTGCTTCTGCCCTGCCTGGCACGACCAGCATGATGGGCGCCTTCTGTCGCCTTGTCATCTTGTTATCAACAATATTCTCTTGATGCGTCGTGCGGTCTGTTGGTTTGCAAGCGAGAAGCACTCAACGTTGGAGAGCTTCGGGATAACATCCGGCGAAGCAAAGTTGATGTTGGTAATTAATGACATGACATGACCCGTGGCACCACTCCAAAGTCTGTCCGGACCTGCCTACAAGGAGACAAAAATAGCAGAGTCGTTTGTTGGGTTCGGGATCCTTTCCAACGAGAAATGGCAAGCTGTTGTCTAAGCCCCGAAACTGCCAGGCAGCCATTTGGATGCAAACAGGGGTCAACTCCAACCGCCAAGCATTCTTTGCAACCATGGCCCCAGCCGCCGAAGGGACGAAAACACTCTATCAATTTATATGGCATATGACTCTTTGTACGTCTGTGGCATCTGGAAAGAGGGACTTATCTTACTGGTCGTGTGAACTGGAAAACGGTCGCCTCAACTTGCGAGTAGAGCATCAGCCGGTGTCAGTAAGTTGATAACCTGGTTTTCTTACTGTTTTTGCAACTGGGAATGGATGTTTGAAGGGGACGTGAGTACTATCGTCGTTTAAAGGAACATGCCAACGTGACAATTTTCCCATGTAGCGTATTGAGCCATGGGTGGTGGGCTGTTGCATCACGTTACAGCGGCTAGTTTTTCTACCTCAATGGATGTCAAATGGATAAAATGGTTAGAAGTGGTGGAAGCCTGCATGCCCTCTGAAGATCCTTAGTCTTTTTGAGTACACACATTACACCATTTACACTTCAATTCAAATCCTTCATCGGTCGCTTGGTATCCTCGCGCTAGTTGATATCAAGAACGCCCAAAAGCTTCCTACTGCTGAACCCATAGTCGACGCCTCTAGTGTGGTATAGTGTTGTATTATTACTTGTGGAACTTCTAATCTACTTATGAAGAAACCGTCGGGGAACATTGCTCTGCCTTCGGCCTTTAGTTGCGGAAGCGATGTCATCAACTTATCAACGCACAGACAAGCCCGAATGGAAGTCACGCGTGTATCTATTTCTTGTTTGTATTACTTGAACCGTGGCTTGATCTTTCTAATCAACATTTTCATGATCTTATCCCAGAAGCATCGTGCCTTTTCGCATGGAACGTCTGTGTCAGCTGCCTCATTCAGGGAAATGCGTAGTGGTCTGTGGTCATGGTTTTTTGACAACATGAAGGCAGACTCCGCAGAGTCTTCAACTCGATTCCTGACACGATTGAAAATTCAATTGACGAGAACTCTGATTGCGTTTTCAAGAAACAGAATCTTCATTTGTTGATTTGAGTTTTGGTGTTCTCGCTGAAAAGTAACTGAGCAGAGAGAAATGATTAGTCCACTTCAATGTCGATATTTCGTTGTAATCTTTTCTCTGAAAGACTGCAACGAGTCCACCAGTGTCTACATTGTTCCGTGACTGAGAGGAACCGCGGATTTACGTACTCCAAAGGGCTCCTCATCGAGATGCATAACACCAACTTCAGCAGGTTTGATGGGGCACCAGGTAAGGAGTATATTCGCTTACGTAGGTACCTTAGACACCATGGTGAAATAGATGTTTGCGTTCGGCGTTTATTTTCTTGACTCTTCAAGCGAAATCACATCGTGTATTATTTTGTAGAGTTCCTAGTAGTTTGATTTTGACAACTTTTGCTCCTGAGAGCTTTTCAATAATCCAGGGGAGAAGGTCAGAACCAAGCTTTCATGTCTTCTGAACTTGAGCAACTGCGAAAGAGGGCATGTACAATTCACCATGCGTCGGCTACCATCCTAAATGCCAAAGTAATGTTGACCGATCGAATCCACTGACGAGTCTCTTGAATTTCCATCGAAAAGATTCGATTCGACAGCATACATCGGATTCTACAATAGCAGAACTTAATTTAATCACGCAAAAGGCCATCTCAACTTGCAACACTTGGCGCCATAACTTGTTTAATTCTTTTTCAAGGCTGAATATCTTCAATTAAAGCTCATGCAGGACCGAGGTCCATACAAGACCATTACACTATGTTCATCTCTTCATCTCTCCAAAAGCTACATACAAAAAAGGATTGTCGAAGGTTGTAAGGTATCCTGTCATCTCAATCCCATGGTGTCTAAAAGCGCGCCGTGAAACACGGACGAGGATGTCGAAGGAGGAGCTGCATCAACGGCTGAGGTCGTGGGATGATTCCACAGCCGCCAAGGAATCAGGTCAAAAGCGCACGCGCTTATCGGAAGTTGCCACTGCCATTGCAGCGGGACAGAGGAATAGAGCGCTGCCTCTTGATGCAAGCAGTGATGGCACCGCCAACCCAGCTGACACCCTCGTAGGAGCCTTCCTCGTGGGAGTCGGCGATGAAGGTACCGGTCTGTCTCAAGCTGCCAACACAGCCCTGGAAGGTGCGGCCGTAGCGGCGGTTAGTCCAGGGACGGCTGATGACGACACCGGTCTCGCCGTTGTCGATGGTGCCACGGATGAGGTAACCCTGGGTGGTGGTCCAGGTGCGGGAGAAGTTGACGCCGAGGCTGGCCTTGAGACGGTCCTTAACGAGGCCGAGGTCGATACCGCCGCTGACCTGGACGGTGTTGGCAACAGACCAGGACTTGGAAATGGTGATGTCGATGCCCTTGCTGCCGGCACCGATGACGACGGGGGACATCTGCACGTCCCAGTCGACGAAGCGCTGAGTGCGGTCGACGACGGTCTGGTAGTTGCTGTTGCAGTCACGCTTGCCGAGGGCAACCTCGGTAGTGTTGACGGCGACCTCCTCGAAGGCGTCGCCGGCCTTCAGCCACTCCTCATCGACGGCAGGAGGCTCGGGGAGGATATCCATGGTCTTGAGGAGCAGGTGCCAAGTGTCCTGGGTGATGATGGAAGCTATTCGAGAGACGTCAGGTTAGAAAAGCCCTTGCTGCGTACATGTAGGGTGAGAAGGCACTTACAGCGACCACCCTCACCGAAGACAACCATCTCGCCATTGCGAAGGTCACGGTCGGCAGACTCAGTGACGTTGGTGAGCACGTCGCTGCTGACAAGGGGAGCAGCGTTGACGGCGGCGGCGGCGGCCGAGAGAAGGGTGATGAGGCGAATAGAGACCATTTTGGGCAGAAGAGCCCGGAAGCTTGCGAAACGAGAGGATGAGGATCGAGAGGATGAGGAGTAATGAGAAACAATCGCCACAAGAAGGGGGATTCTTGCAGGACTTTATACACGTTGGTGTCTGAAGACGATCACGCCTTCACCTTGAACATCCCACCTTGACTTCAAGACTGATGATACCGATTGCCCAACCACTTCCTCTGCAGCTGTTGTTCAGTTCATCCAAACCTCTGTGGTCATTCCAAGCATGTTCCCACAACTGGGACAACATAAAACCTGCGAGTCATGGATGAAGACCCAGGCAAATTGGGGGCCCTTCCTGGCAACACCCAGGGGCAGATCTTCTCCACGTCCTTGCGCCCGCCCCAAGTCTCAACTGGTGTTCTTCTCTCGTTATTTCACTGGATAAATCAGCCTCGTGCCCTTCAGATACGTTCACCGACTACATCCCTGACAAGCTACTTTCTTGATTGAGTATAGCTGCCCCCATCCAGCGCGATTCAGCTCCAGTCAGGCATGAGGCTTGTTGGGCCGCTCTCCAGGTTCCCGGGCAACATGAAAGAGTACTCACCGTGAGAAAACATCTGAGAATAATCAGAATTCTTGAAAATTAAGGCATCCAGTCTCATCGTGAACGAGTAATGTGGTTCGATAGTTGGTGTCCAATAGATTGCCCACGCCTCGATGAGGTAAAGCGAGCAGATAAGAAGATCACGAGATGCAATTACCACAAGGATTTCGGAAAGAGCCTGTTGATTTCCCTTTTCGTCCGCGAGGTCCAAAATCCTATTTCAATGCTGAGGTGTTCCGTTTCTGAGAACCAGAGCTGCCCATAAATCATACCTCCCGTCTGCCAAACTCTCTCAGCCTCTTTCTCTGCCCAGGCTCCCCTACTTCATACCAAACTCAATATGCAGATCACTTCCCTCTTCACCCTCGCGGCACTGACCGCCGTGTACGTTTCTAGTCCCTGCCCAAGCTCCCTGTAGATCGGGCTACTGACAATGGGTCGCCAGCGCGGTCGCTAAGCTGCACAGCGCTGCTGTCTGTGTTACGGCCAGAAAGTACGGCAGCACTGGCAACGGCACGCCCTATGGCCTTGGATACGGTTCCTACAAGGACTACGAAATCCTGCCCGACGCCACCAAGTGCGCTTGCGGCTACTACAAGAACCGCAACACCGGCAACAAGCAGTGGGACAAGTGCCCTGACTGCAAGTTTGTACGTTTCATTACTCTGGTCAAGTCATCAGGTCTAACTTTCAAATAGGATGGTCTCCAGTGCACATCAGGCGGCTGGCACATTGGTGGTGACGAGGTTAGTTCATTTCACCCCAAGTCTTGAGGTGGGGGCTTGCGATGCTGATTCAAATTCCATGTAGTTCACCTACTACTGTGAGAAGAAGTGTGGCGCACAGGGCGCCGAGGCCAACTAAACTGGGGGCATGGGTGTACGGACTTGATACCATGGAGCAGGGGAATGGGAATTCGCTTCTGGTGTAGATATCAACTTTTATTGTGTTGCTAGTTTCCGACGTAATCAACCTTTGGTTTCCTTTCAAACAATTTCCAGCCGAAGACTTCCTTGCAGTGACTAGGTCGTCCAAGAACCGTCTTGCCCCGTTACAAAGTCAAAGCCACAGCAATCAGACAAGCTTTGAACTAGGACGAGAAGCGAAACGTAAAAAAGCACCCAAAATCCTATTGCTAAGATGTTTCTTCAGAGTCTTAATTCAACTTCATCACCCATTACCTTAGGGCACAAAATCTCCCAAAGTATCCTCCACCGCAGGTTTGTCCAAAAGACAAGATTTTCGCGCCAGATGTGTTGTCATTGAGGTATTCCAGACGGCCCCCGAGAGACCTTCGAAATACCACCCTCGGTTGCATGCGGATCCCGCGGCCAAGACCTGCCAGAACAGAAATACCGCGGCGCACAGATCTCACGGGGTAGTGGGCCATGGGTTGGTCTGTTACAGATCGGATGTCACCGCACTTGGCGTATCTTCTCTCATCCACAGGAGTTTCGGACCCAGTCATTCGGATCTGATCTTTCGTCTATTGCTGGCAATGACTGGACAGCTCTGCGCCAATGTTTCGGCGACGGTATGGCCGAGTACCGCTTACTAGTCACGCACATCGGGACGCAGGTGGGGGGGAGTTTCTGCCCTACAGGGCCCCGGTTCCCACTACGGTTATCCGGCAGCCCAATCTCTGGGAATGTCCCGTTTGAATCAGAAGAGGCAACTAGCTGAATCAGGGGCAGTTCATCCGCTCTTCAGCCAGTCCGGATATTTCTGTCAGGAGCTATCCGGTGTAACGTGGGGGCTCTAGAATTCTTCGCCTCGCAGACCTTACACCCCAACCACAAGCAAGACACCACCTCCGCGTGAGCATGCCTATTTGATGGATTGAGATGGTTACCTGACTTTCAACTTGTGGATCTGTGCAATTATGCTAATCCGGAAGATGTTTGATATCTTGACGATGGAACGAGCTACGACGGTAAGCTTCGCGCCTCAGTGAGATAAGCTCCGATCAACATAAGCTTATCTCGCCAAGTCTTGCTCAAGCCAGGAGATTTACCATCCGCACTAACACATGACCAAAGGCCTGTACTAGCCTCCTTTTGGTCAAAATACCCGCCAGGCCTCTATCAAAGTCAAGTAGACAGGTAACAGACCAAGAAGAGGTTTCAGATTGAGGTGTCAGAAATAAGAATTGTCCGCTACGTTCTGCCCGGCTTTACCCACTTCAAAGCGTTGGCGATCCTTATTTCTCCCACCAATCATCTTCAACGCTGCATCCCAATAACCCAAGACGGGAGCACTCATGCACCCAGTTGAGGGGATTTACGAGAACCCCGATTTGGTATGCGCACAGAACCTCCAGGAATCTGGCTAGAACATGCCATCTCGCTAACACGGTCTCATCTTAGTGTAAATATTGGTAACACTTTTAGCACTTCAAAAAGCCCGTGTTCCGCGTGATCAATGCCATTGGCTGGTGTGGGTACGTACGACCGACGCTAGAATCTCTTCACCATCCCGGTCGTTAATTCCACCTACCTGTTGTTTAGGTAACATGGGGCGAGATGATCCCCATGTTTGTTTTCCAATGCTTCCCTTAGGCACGCGAGTGCGGGAAGTGTCGCCGGGTGATCGCGAGTCACAGATCAGTAGCAGTGGAGCAATGTTCAAAGCCCGGATTCGGGGGCTAACACCTTGTGGGCTTCGAGTCATGCTGGAAGGTTCGGCAAGGAGTCTAGACCGAGCCCACGGCGATCGCCATGTAAAATGGAGTCAACAAAAGCTTATTGTCAGTTGTCGCTTTCGGTAAGATATCAGACCCGCCATACCACGTCTGGCTTCAGCTCGCATGGTGACAGAGCTGAGCTCCATCTGTTGCCTGGTGATGATAACGCGATATGGGTCTTGTATTGCTGCACTGAGGAGCTCCTCGACGGTTCAGGCACGTGGTCGACAATTCCAGGGTATCATGTGCGCTTTGGAAGAGTCAGTCTGCAGACCAAAGGGTCATCATAATGTAGCAAATATCACTAGTAACAGGGGGTTGATGCTTCAGTCGGCCGTAAGATGTAATGTCCACGGCTGAAATGCTTAGGATAGCACGTTGCTAGGCAATCTTCTGTGATGCTGCGCAGTGCAGTTCTACAATCGTCGCAAATGCGCATCAACCCCAGTACGACCAAGAAGTACCCCCAAGAAAACACAATTGGCTGCATTGTCGTGACTTCAAGTTGAGACGTCTTTCCTCTGCATGGAATGTAGATTATTAATCAATCGGTCAGTCGTCTGGAATCGAGATACAGCGCGACCTTGCATGTTGTTACTTTTTCGCAAGTCAACACGAAAAAATTCTGTTCTGGCCTATCAAACCTCGCCGTCAAATATGAAAGACAGTGATCTAAAGTCCCATAACACATTCGGCACCTCGGGCGGTTGATTCACCGTACCATGATGAGATGTATGCTCTCGTATCCGGGATGAATTTCTGCCTGCTCCACTGTGAAGGAGCCTGGCGGGTTTCTTTGCAATATGAGTCGTATCTAGACTCTAGAGTCAGCTTCTGAAGAAATCCACCCTATCCGAATACATGACTCGGACACAATTCCAACTACGGAACTTCCAATTCGTGTCTCCGGGTCTCTCCGGATGCTAATGACACAACCCGAGCTTTGATACTTGTGCGGGGCAAGTGTCTTTCTCTCATCTTTCTAAATTGGTCGACGGCGGGCCTTTTAAATCTTACATGGAGACATTGAGGCACTTTGAAACATGATGTCAGCAAGGGGGGTTGTTTTCGGAGGCAATGCCGTGGCGCTAGCTGAACTGCATGGATGGCGAGAGCAAAGAATTACGGTATAAATATCCCTCACTGGGTACCATCAACCGTGTACCAATTAATAGGGATGCATCTGCTGATTGGGAGTTTGAATCTGCTTGAGCAAACAGCACGGCGACTTATATTACTGTGCTGATGAAGTCCGCTGGCTCAGCGCTTACCATCCGAGGTGGTCAACGCAGCCCTCATATTCCGCTCTTGTACAAATGTTTCCAGCAGTTTCTTGTTATTCCTTGTGTTCAGGTTCCCAGGAGCCATATCAGACAGGTGAGAATGGTGTGAGACCTTGCCAGTAGCCAAGCAGCCAGCCATCTTCCAGGGTAGACTCTCAGTGAAAGACGAAGCTGCCAAAGCTCTATCCTCAAGGCTACCTACGCAAAATAAGGCCAAGCTCCAGCCTCCGGTCACTGACTTGAGCCAACTTGTGACTCGGTCAAAATTGAGATCAGGTTTTTGTTTTTTATTTTGGGGGTGATTTGAAGCACTAAATACCAATCAGGGAAGTCACTAGCGACGAGAAAGTAGTTTGTGCCCTCGGTAACATGGAATAAACGAGGAGTTAGGCATAGATATTAAGAAGGCTATTTGCGTGATTTTCACAGGGTAAGTCTTTAGATGGATTATTAGAATTGTTCAATAGTTGTTATAGTTTTTGTAAAATCTATGGAATCAGGGTATTAGGTGCCAATGTGGGCCACGGTCTTCACTAGTGTAGACTTTGCTATAATCTTAGATTCAGAACTTTTCCAGCAGGAGGCCTGATATTGAAGATTCCGCTCAGGTCCTCATCGAACATTTTCTCCCAGTTCATGTCCCTGCTACATCAATCCAATGTACAAGATTGATAGCTTCGCCCCCTAGCACCTTGACAATGCATGCCGATTTCATGAGCTGCCCGAACTTGAAGATAAAGCACTGTGTCCCACCGTGATCAAAGCATTGAATATTTACATCACCAGCTCCATCGCTGCGCGCAGTTGACCCAGGGTGACGGTAGGTGACGTTGATGGCTCCGTAGGAGGACTACCTCGCCACATTCTCACATGCATCATCTACGGCACCCATCTGAAATTCGAAATTCAGTAGTCTGTCGGTGCAAATCTAGAATGCAATGCCTTGGAAAATGTGAATGGATAGTCAAATGGGGCTTATATATCAATAACTATAAATCACGTCAGCCATTTCTGCGTCAGAACCTCATGGAGGAAAGCGGCATACTTTGAGGGATGATCTCAGCTCTTGGCCTGACCAACCCCGCGGGTGCTCGTACAGGACATGAGATATCGAGCCGAGCAGAGCGAATCGGATAAACGCCGACCAAGTAGAAAATCAGAGTTCACAGCATTGGTCCTCTTCAGCGGTTCGTTTCATGATAGTCTGTGAACTTGGCGTGTCTCGGACCTTTCTGATGCCAATACCGAAACTCAAACCCTCTTGGTTAGAACTCTGAATGCCTCGCGATGAAATCATCGTCCGAAGTCTGCTTCTATTTGTAATCCCCGTTGAAAGTGACGATCACATATTTAGCCCCCGTTGGAAACCACTATTTTCCCCCCTGCAGAAGCGCACCGGTTTTCCCTCTCAAGCCTGAACACATGGATCTTCATCTCCTCATGTCTGAATCGACTTCCACGAACCAGCAACCGTGGTCTTTGAATGGCAAGACCGCGGTTATCACGGGAGGTTCACGAGGGATAGGGCGTGGCATAGCAATTCATTTCGCACGCAAGGGTCTGACCAATCTCGCCATCACCTACGTTGCAAACAAAGCCGCAGCTGAAGAAACTCTCAACCAATGCCGCGCTATAGGCGTTCAACGCGCTGTGATGATTCAGGCGGACATGGTCGACCATGCAGTCGGGCCCAGAGTCATTAGCGAAGCTCTCAGCGGCCTCAAGACCAAGACGATCGACATTCTCGTCAATAATGCAATCCTGGGAAGCCCCGACAGGGTGAGGGACGTCGCCGAAACCACACCGCAGGACTTTGCAGAGATGATGCACGCCAACGTGTACTCGCCCGTCAGCCTGACCGTCGCACTCTTACCGCACCTTCCGGCTTACGGCGGACGCGTGATCAACATCTCGAGCATGGCCGCCAAGCAGGGCAACCGTGATCCGATCATGACATATGGCGCCAGCAAGGCCGCTCTCGAGAGCTTCACGCGGTCCTTTGCTGACCAGTACTCTGCGTCCAAGGGAATGACGTTCAACAGCGTGGGTGTTGGACCGACAAATACTGATGCCTTGGAGGCTGCGAAGCAATGGGACACATTTCCTACCGACTTCTTGGACCAGCAGATGAGGGACAGTACAGTTGGAAGAGTCGGTGAGCCGGAGGATATCGCATACATTGTCGGATTTCTGGCGAGCGAGGAAGGCCGTTGGGTGAATGGCGCCGCGGTCAGTGCGAACGGAGGCCATAGGAGCACTCTGGCGGCCTTTGGCTAGTCAATCAAGGACATGATGAGCGTTGATAACCTCGAGTAAACTGACAATTAAGTGAATGTCTGTTTGTCTTGCTTCCGGCGCCTACGGTGCAAGAATATGGGTTGCTGAGAATCCACCTCTGGGTGATGCATTCGGGATCGTACAATAGCAAAGCAACCGTTCACAGAACGCCGTGCCGCAGTTAATTCCAGAATTGCGCTGTGACGCAGCAGAATTGGCGCAGGGAAAATACAGAGAGCTATTTTAGTCTTCTCCACCCGAGCAACGGCGGATCGCTTGCATTATGGCGACTTCCGGGATTCTTCCGCGGCCGACATCCGAGGCGGAGTCCCCAGCTCATGTCCGGAACCCTCCTATTTCCCGTCCGGACAGTCTCTTGTGTTTCTAAGCTTGATATATGCCCTTGGAATGAGCCCCGACCGCATCCGTCTCTCAGACCTCTTCCGTTCCGGAACTTTAGACTCATGGAACCGGAACATCACGGCTCAATCATGGAATTGCCTCCCCGGAAGTTGGTCAACGTCGACCACATCCTGGAGACTGCAACGCTTGCGGAGAAAATCTCCCTGCTTGCCGGTAGGTGATCTTTGGAACAAATTCCTGGCTGATTCAAATACCTGACATGTCTCCATTAGGTTCCGATTTCTGGCACTCCACTCCTCTCCCCCAATACGACGTCCCGGCCATCAAGTGCTCAGATGGGCCCAACGGCGTCCGGGGCTCCAGGTTCTTCAACCCTGTTCCAGCCTTGTGCGTTCCTTGCGGGAGTGGGCTGGGAGCTACATGGAATCCAGACCTCATTGAGCAGGCTGGCCAGCTCCTGTCGAAAGAATGCGACGCCAAAGGCGCTCATGTCTGGCTCGGTCCGACTGTCAATATCATCCGGTCGCCGTTGAATGGCCGGGGGTTTGAGTCTTTCTCTGAGGACCCCTATCTCAGTGGCATGCATGCAGCAGCCATTATTAGGGGGGTGCAGTCGCGAGGGACTCTGGCTGCTCTCAAGCACTTTGTTGCTAACGACCAGGAGACCGAGAAGATGTCTGTCGATGTGTGTATGTCAGACAGGGCATTACGCGAGATCTACCTCAAGCCATTCCAGATCGCCCTACGTGACAGCAATCCTAGAGTATTCATGTCTTCTTATAATAAAGTACAAGGACTGCACGTTTCTGAAAATCCGAAGATCCTACAGGATATCCTGAGAAAGGAATGGGGGTTCAATGGTCTAATCATGAGCGACTGGCAAGTTTTTCTTCACATTCTCTTCGTTTATTTCATGCAGCTAACACACACAGGTACGGCACATATTCCTGCGAGGCTGCCTTGAACGCTGGTGTCGACATCGAAATGCCCGGCCCCAGCCGGTACCGAGAGAAAGAGGCACTGGCAGCCGTCTTCTCAGGCAAAGTCCACCAACACACCATCGACGAGCGTGCTAGAAAGGTTCTAGATTTTATCAACGATGCGTCTGGTGCACGCGTTGGAAAGGAGGAAAGCATGCGCGACGTGCCCGAAGACCGAAACCTAAACCGTCGTTTAGCAGGAGAAAGTGTCGTGTTGTTGAAGAATGATGCAAACGTTCTTCCCCTAGACGCAAGGGAGTGTGAAGAGATTGCTGTCATTGGACCTAATGCAGACCTGCCGGCAGCTTGCGGCGGAGGCAGTGCCAGCCTTCGGCCTTACTACACGAGCTCTGTACTTAAGGGCATCCGGGACGCTTTGCCGTCAAACGCCAAGATTCACCATGAGCCTGGGGTGTACGGACACATTCTCCTCCCTGCGTTCACTAGTGAGAATGTTTACAATGACGATGGGGAGCCCGGTGTCACTATTGAATTGTTCAATGAGCCTCGGAATGTCACGGACAGGAAGGCATTCGACCGTGTCTCGATACCCGATACAACTTACCAGCTCATGGACTACAGCCACCCTGAAAAGAAGGATACCTTCTTCATGTCCATGCGGGCATATTTCAAGCCTGAACGCACCGGCACATACGAGTTTGGACTGGCTACTTACGACGTGGGAGACTTGTTCATCAACGATGATTGTGTCATCGACAACTCGACAGAGCAAATGCCTGGGGGGATGTTCTTCGGCAAGGGCTCTGCTGAGAAGCGGGCTACATACGAGATGAAGGCAGGAGAGCGCTATTGCCTGCGTGTTGAGGCTGGCAGTGCTTCCACTTCAAAAGTGACTGGTGGTTCACTGCTGGCCATTCCAGGGGGCGCCTGTAGGCTTGGTGGATGCCGGAAGATTGAACCAGAAGACGGTATTCGGAGGGCGGTCGAGCTGGCTCGGAAGTGCAAATACACTTTTGTCGTGGCAGGTCTGAATGTGAGTCGCCCTTTCTTCACTTACCCTTGTCATAGGTACATAACTGATCATGAGACAGGCCGACTTGGAGAAGGAAGGCAAAGACAGAGAGACCATGGATATGCCACCGTATGTCGACGAACTCATTTCCGCCGTTCTCGCTGCTCAACCA
Source organism: Colletotrichum tropicicola (assembly GCA_025962755.1). Taxonomy (NCBI): domain Eukaryota; kingdom Fungi; phylum Ascomycota; class Sordariomycetes; order Glomerellales; family Glomerellaceae; genus Colletotrichum; species Colletotrichum tropicicola. Next base: position 13,555 of record JAOWMA010000243.1, read on the forward strand.
AGCGCGGTTGTAATTACCCAAGCAGGAAATCCCATTAGCATGCCTTGGAGGAACAGCGCAAACACTATGGTCCAGCTGGTATGGTGGCAACGAAGCTGGGAATGCCGTTGCAGATGTGCTTTTTGGCCGAATCAATCCCAGCGGAAAGCTTCCAATGACATTTCCTGCCCGCTTGGAAGATAACCCAGCTTTTCTCGGGTTTGGCAGCGATAATGGGAAGGTTCAGTACTTGGAGGACGTATTTGTTGGGTACAGGTGGTATGAGGCGCGGAAGATGGAAGTTGCGTTCCCATTCGGGTGAGTTCAGTGCCTAAGTGTTTGGACGTCTGGAAAGTGAGCTGACATCGTTTAGTTACGGACTAAGCTACACCTCTTTTCACATATCAGACCTGAAAGTCAACTCGTCTCGTGTCCAGGTCAACATCAAAAATACTGGTAAAGTCGCTGGCGCCGAGGTCATCCGTCTCTTCCTCGGATATGCTCCGACGTCTGCAAAATCTAGATTTGCTCGACCACCCCGGTCGTTGGTTGGATTTAAGAAGGTTTTTCTCCAGCCTGGCGAGGGAGAAGCTGTTACTTTGCCAATAGACAGGGATAGTACAGCTGTCTGGGACGAGAAGAGAGACAGCTGGTGCTGCGAGGGGCATTTACACTGCCGTTGTGATGGGTGGTGGAGAAACATTGGAGTCGACTTTTGAGCTAGAGAAGAACATCTTCTGGAATGGTGTATAGAGAAATAATTCATGGGGATGTGGCGGATAGCCACAGACCAAGACCACGGCAGTTAGTTTGGTGGATCCAGCTCGGTTGAAATATATGCATGGTAGAAACGCGAAAACAAGAAGGCAGCATAGAGGCACTGAGGTACATGTTAACAGCCATTCATGATTTGGACAGATGTAACATTCATTCGATGTTCTATTTCAATAGATGCATTTCTAAGGCTTCAACCTATCCTCCTTCATCTTTGTTGGCATTCATATCTTCATTTGCTGATGATGTGTGGAGCGTGACGAAAACTCACTTTTTTCATGCCTTGGGCTCATCACGCTTGAGAGTGACGAACATTTGGGTAGAAAGACAAAGATGTCCCGCATTCTGTCTCAGTCAATCACAAATGTTTCTTCTTCCTCTGTGACCCCTGTATTCACTGACGTCACAACGACTGCTACATCGGGCCCGGGAGAAATGATTCGGCCTCCGGAAGATCTCAAAGTGCCATTCTTGCAAAAGCTGCAATATCACCAGACTCAAATGCGGGGACCCCGCATCAACTAGCCCAGTATCCCCGCACTATCAGCTTGTAGGATCAATTCGAAATAGGTTACGAAAGACTCGTGTTGAGATAGCCCGATCTCCGACCGTGCGCCCGTGATTTCAATGTTCACTATTCTTCTTGGAATGGATACCATTGTCATTTAAAAGGCAGAACGCACGGCGGACATGTAAGCAGAGTTATTTCGGATCTTCGTCTCTCACGCCCATCATGAAGAGTGTCCTGCCATTAAGCATTTGGATAGAAGCCGTATGTTCAATTTCGGTGTCAGTGACACTGCCTTCGAACATCGGCGAAGCGATCGGGCCTTCATTCATTTCATACTCAATAGAGTTTAGCTGGTTCCCAGAGTATGCAGGTAGATACTGGACCCTTCTGGCTTTTCATGTTCCTGTAGCACTAATACTTCAAATAAGGAAACCTCAGCCAACCAAACAACTTTTCCCATACCCTTCTCTCCAATTTTGAGGCCTTTTCTGGTTCCAAACCGTACGTCAGAGTAGGAGGAAACACCCAGGATAATGCAATCTTCGATGCTGCTCTTCCGGTGTCAACTAACCGGACGTTCAATAATCCCTTGATCCAATACCCAACGTCCATGACTTATGGCAAGTCCTTCTTCGAAAGTTACCGGACTTTCCACGGCGTCAAATTTTCTCATGGCTTCAATCTGGGAGCCAACGACACCGCTGGTATAGACACGCTTATTACTACCCTTCCTCTGGCTTGCGAGGCAATAAGTAGCGACAGTTTTGCACACTGGGAGGTTGGGAATGAGGCCGGTTGGTGCCTTGACTTCTGTAGAAAATTTTGATCTCTGTGCTAATCATTTCAAAGATCATTATGGGGACGACATGCAGAACCGCCGGGCTATTCGAGACGATGCGACTTGGAATTCCACTTCCTATGTCGCAGATTGGAAGAACAGGACTCAAACCCTGGCCGGCATTTATCACGGTTCGTGCAAAGATAAGCCTTTCAAGTTCCTCGGGCCTTCCTTTGCCGGGCTCAGCTGGCTTGAGGACACCTTCGCCGATGGTCTTAATAGCGCGGGTCTCATCAAGGCAATCAGCACTCACCACTATATTGCTGGCTCTCAGGATCCCACCGTCACGCTGCAGGGCACTCTCATGAACCATACGACTACCGCTGGAGGGCTCGCCAGGCAGGCTCTTTTCAAGAAGAACCTGACATCAGTCGGAGTACCGTACGTCATTGGCGAGGGGAACAGCTTGTTTAGCCAGGGCAGACCCGGATCCTCGGATGTTTTTGGCGCAGCTCTATGGAGCATTGACTGGAGTCTCCTGACTGCTTCCCTGGGAATACATCGCGTTCACTTCCATCAGGGTGTCGATTACAACTACGCGGCATGGCAGCCCGTTCACATCGGCAACACTGTTCCAGCGACCAAGGCGCCGTACTACGGGCACGTCGCGGCTGCTGCAACGCTTGGAAACACAGAAAAGCAAGACGTTCAAGTAGCCAACATCGCCCTAGGCGATGAGCTTGGATCGGCTTATGCGATCTACAGAGATGGCAGGCTTGCCAGCGTTGCTGTTGTCAACATGATTGAGTACAACTACTCAGCATTCAACGTCAGGCCAGCCAAGGAATATTATTTCTCGCTCTCAGGCACCTTTTACTTCAAGCACGCCAAGCTACAGCGTCTCCTCGCAAATGGCTCTGATTCAATCTCTGGAATAACCTGGGACGGATTTTCATACAACTACGATCTGGCAGAAGGTCGACCTGTTCGTTTGAGAAACTCAACCAACTCTTGCACAGAGTCTATAAATCTTTCTGGCGGTAACTTTTCGATTGCCCTTCCGCATTCCTCGTACGTGCTGGTCACATTTCGCTAGTATGGATGAATTTGATGAAAAAGTAGCAAATACAAACTCTGCTTGCTGTCACACCTTCTTACATAGTTATACACGTAACCTTGTGGCTACTTAAATTGGATAATTCTACGCAAATTTGAGAGTGTCAGTGACGAAAGATTTCCACTGCAATCTCATGACCACCTACAAGAGCCAACAGACATCTTGCTCGATGTTATTTTAACGGCATACGTCATTGCTAGCGATACGATTCTGGTCAAATCTCATAGGAGTATCTACTGTCCTCGGGTTATGTTCATCGGGCATCGGGGAAACTGTCTGGTATATGACGATTTGGCGATTTGACATTCACATACAATGCTTGCTGCCTTGGAGAAATGTTGCTCCGAACTCTTCGCCAACCGAATACTCGCCTTGAAAGCTTGAGGGTATCCAAACTAGCGCCCAAACACTACTTTCCTCGAATGAAAATGTTGCCCTGCGGTTAACGTCCTGCAGGGCTTGGTAAGCGTAGCTCGGCGCACTTGGCATCATCCGCCGGATTTCGGGATGCAATACCCCGTTATAGTTTCTCCAAGGGCCGGGCACAAAGTACCGAATGGAAAAGTTGAGCTGTAATGTAACTACATCCATTGCCGTTCGGTATAATTGGTCTTCACTTTGCACCTACCTGGGCGGCGTCCAGTCGTAAAGTATATTAACGGGTAATGCTAAGAAAGACATGAAAGAAACTCCTTCCGCAGGTCCAATCACGCGATTCGACCCAATCAATTAGCCTTTTCCTTTCAAGAAGAGATCTTCGGTCCAGAGAAATGTATTCTCTCATCACATTGTGTCTTTCCTGGTCCGTTGTTCTTCCGGGAAGTCTTTCACAATCCCTCAATGGAACTGGTACCAGCAGCAGCACCCAAGTCCGCTGGATTGGTGACGCCCCTACTTCAATCTCTGGAGTCACCTTCGGCGTGCCTTGGACAGAAAGCAAGCACTTCTTCAACAACACAGTCTTTTCCTTATACGATGCTGGAGCGGCAGGCCTTCCTGTACAAACCTGGGTGACTGGATACTGGCGTGACGGGTCCGTCAAATGGACTGGTCACGCCATCCCCGCCAGCGAATCTCCCAGTGACGAGTACACGATCTCAGCTTCTCCCGTTTCTTCAAAGTACAAGCGAAAGCCCAGTTTACCACGTCGACAAACCGAGGGGAACTTGAAAGTGACAGATTCTGCGTCATCCATTGTGGTTGACACTGGAAAAATTGAAGTCACCTTTCCCAAGGAGGGCAACGCTGTGATTGCCACCATCAAGGCTGGTGGAAAGACGGTTGGAAAGAATGGCAAGCTCGTTCTCCACAGTCAGTCAGCTGTTGCGGATGACGTCTCTGGCAGAGCCGAAGCAAACCTGCGTCATTTCAACTTTGAAAGCGCAATCGAAGAGGCCACGGTGAACGAGAATGCTTCAGTGAGAGCTGTGGTCACCGTGCGTGGAAAGTTCAGAGCCAGCATTGGCGAACATGATGACTGGCTACCCTTCGTTCTACGGTTTTATCTCTACTCTGGATCCGACAGCATCCGTCTCATACACAGCATCGTATTTGATGGGGACGCAGGCCAAGATTTCATTTCTGGTCTTGGTATCCGACTTGCAGTCCCACTGGGAGACGAAGAGCTCTACGACAGACATGTCAGACTTGCCGGGGTCGAAGGCGGTTTTCTGACCGAGGCTGTGCAGGGAATCACTGGTTTACGTCGCGACCCAGGAGAGGAAGTGCGCCAGGCGCAAGTCCAAGGTTTGAAGACCCCTGACATCTCTACTTGGGATGAGAGGGTTTCTTCCAGGATGCAATGGATCCCAGTCTGGAACGACTTCAGCCTGCGGCAGCTCACTCCTGACGGTTTCATTCTAAAGAAGCGAACCAAGCCAGGTCAGGGCTGGCTGGATGTATCCTCTGGTGGCCGCTCGGGTGGGCTGGCATATCTCGGCGGCGCCACGAAGGGCGGCATCGGAATTGGACTGCGCGATTTTTGGAAACAGTTTCCCACCGGTCTGGAGATCTCGAACGCAGGATCTGATACAGAAGGGGAGATCACTCTTTGGCTTTACAGCCCCGACGCCGAACCTCTCGATCTCCGATCGTATCACGATGGGATGGACGATGGGATGGGGCAAGACACCTACGGAAAAACAGCTGGACGCATTGGAGATCACATATGAAGACTTCGAACCAGGATTCGACTCGCCAAAGGGAATCGCTAAAACGAGCGAAGTGTACATCTATGTCTTCGATAAGACTCCTTCAAACGAGGATTTGGGTATTCTCAGCGCCGGCATGAACAACCCTCCAGTCCTCTATCCCGAGCCAGCACACGTTCGTGACACAAAAGCTCTTGGATCGTATTGGTCGGTACCGGACACTTCAAATAAAAAAGCAGCAGCCATTGAGAGCAACCTGGACTTTCTGGTGAAATTCTACCAGAATCAGGTGGAAGATCATCGCTGGTACGGCTTTCTACATTACGGCGACTTTATGCATTCCTACGATTCGGATCGGCACACTTGGAGATACGATATCGGAGGATATGCCTGGGATAATTCCGAACTTTCGCCCGACCTTTTCTTCTGGCAGTATTTTATTCGAACTGGCCGAGAAGATGTTTACCGTTTTGCTGAAGCATTGACTCGTCATACGGGCGAGGTCGACGTCTACCACATCGGCGACTGGAAAGGCCTTGGAACGCGTCATGGGGTTCAGAATTGGGTTGATAGTGCGAAACAAGTCCGTATTGCACAGCCGCAGTATCGGAAGTATTACTACTACGTGTCCGGTGGAGATGAAAGAGTGGGTGAGCTTCTCGACGAAGCTCTGGATACGGACAAAACGTACGGGATTGTGGATGCGGGCCGCAAAGTTCGTGATGATGGTTGGGTTCCACAGCCAGGTCAACCAACATCCGTTGCCCTCGGTACCGACTGGTCGGCGCTCGCTGCCGGGTGGCTCATTGCTTGGGAGCGGCGTGGTGACCGGTGGGAAGAGGCGCGACACAAGCTCACTCAGACAATCGCTGGGATAACCAACCTCACCAACGGTTTCGTGACTGGCTCGGGCTTAGACGACATCAACACCGGCCAAATGGCGCCTCCGCCCGTGGACCCTGACAACAGAGGTCATGTCTCAGTTGGCAACTTGGGTGCCATGTTTGGCCAAATGGAGGTTCTTTCTGAGATTATCGAGTACATCGGCGATGACCTCCCGGCTGGCTTCGCCGATGCCTGGCTGGATTACTGCTACTACCATGGTGCTGGCGCAGCGGCTCAGCAGGCACGATATGGCAGTAGGTTCAGTAGCAGGAACTAGGTACAGGGTCATTCTCGTTTGGCAGCGTACTTCGCGCAGCAAAGGGATAACACGACCGTCGCTGAGAGGGCGTGGAGCGAGTTCTTCAATGCGGATGGATTCAAGGCAGATGACCCTTGGGAAACGGTAGAGATCAATGGGCCAGCTGTTCTTTCCCCCGTAGAGGAGGCCAGCTGGGTGTCGACCAATGCCGCGGCCCTTTATGGGTTGGCCGCCATTCAAAACCTGGCATTGATCCCAACGCTTTGTAGGGCTCACTTGTGAACCAGGAAGCAGAAGGCATCCTCACAGAATTTGAAAGTACATACGAATATATTACATCGGCTCGCGGATGTCTTCAAATCTGTTAATCGGCATGAAGGAGTCTAGAAATAGATCGGGCTGACAGTCGTCGTAGCTCGGCTCGAACCCGAGCGTCATGGAGACATCATAAGGGGCCGTGCTAGCCCCGAAGTCTGCTTCCGGAAAAGCAAAACCGCTTCCGCTCATTTCAGATGATGGCATCGCCATGTATGGAGGAGGGCCGTCTGGCTTCAACAGCTCCGTCATGCCAAACGGCTGCGGCTGCTGCACCAGCTGCCCAGTCTCTTGCTCGCTCCTTTGAAAGTGTTCAACGTCATCCTCGCCGTCTTGTTGGAACTTGAGCTTTCTAATCTCATCCGTTACGCTAAACTTGGAATAAACCTCTGGGGTTGGAGCATCCGCGCTGGCTTGTACAGCTGAACGGGCGGACACCGTGCCATCGCCTTCGGTCCCCGGTTGTTCCACTTCCCAGTTCGATCTCATCGGGCTCGAATCGCCCGAGTCTCTCTCAGCATCGTGAATGAGATCGGAGATGCCACCCCGGAGTAACTTCGTCGTTGGATAGACATCTGCTGGCGTCTCTAATATGTCCGAGCACGCTTTCAATCGAGCAATAACTGTTGCTCTGGGCAAGTTCGCAAACTGAGGAGGTGCTAGACGAGAAATGACGCGGGCCGAGTGGAAGGCGCACATGGCGAGTGCCGGGTCCGTGATAAAGATGTCTTTTCCCATTTCCGTCACTGTCGCCATAATATCTGCAACAGCAAGAGCGTGTTCGAGACATCGGTCCCTGCAGTAAGAGACAAACTCGGGGGGAAGGCTTTGCAGTTCTTCAAAAGACAGCCCCTCTCGAAACCCCGGTATCGTGAAGCGGTACATGTCGCATTGGCATTGATGCCACCACGCGTGAAACATGACGAAAGATGTCCGTTGAGGGGTGTAGGCGCGGAGGAAGAGATTCTTCTTGTCGAAGGTGTAATGCTGAGGTAGTGAACGTCGTAAGGCCTCGAGCTCGTCAGAGAGCCCTTTCAGTTGCGCAATGCACTCGGGCAGTGGCTTCCGTCGATGAGTTATTGTATGTGATAATCTGACAGGTCAGTGTGGAGTTACGCAGCAAAGATAGACACAATCATACCTCTGAATGCGGTCCCGTATGTCAAGCACTCTGATGTTGTACGCCATGAGCCCAAGGTCAGAGGAGCTGTGTACCTCGGAAGGCTTCAAAGGCTCCGTCATGACGGGGATATCCAAGGTGAACGACCGCTCATTGCACGGCAGCTGCAAGTGTATCGTATCCTTGGAGCACCCAGTGAACTCAGCCCGGCCGCTCGAGTAAAGCGTGTCCAGGGTGAATATAGCCCACATAAGACGTCTACGACGCTCTTGCGTGAGAAACCCCAAACGACCGTCCTCGTAATTGAGTCTCATCATGTATGCTAATCGAGCAGCGAGGCATGCGGACACCAGCATTTTGCTAAAGCGGCGGGCGATGATGTGATCCAAAGTCGTGAGCATCAGCGCTTCAATGTCCGACGTTGATGGCTCGCTCAAACGCATGAACAAGTGCATCTCGGCTTCTTGGATCCAACGAGTAGCTTGTTGTAGTCGATGGGCATCTCCCGATGCGATATAACGGGCGGTGAGAGCACACATGGCTTTCAGGAGGCGCGGATTATGGGTGTTCTGTGCCCAGCTCTGGCAAAAGGTTGCCTTATGAATAAAACCGTAGCACGGTATGGGGTACACAAAGTCAAAGAAAGCGTCAATGTGTTGTTTGATGATTGACTTGTTTGCGTTCAACTCGCTAGTTCATGGCATGATGTCAGGTTACCGGGGGCAACTAGAGCAGAAACTGTACTTACAAACCCAAAGACGATGCTGAGGATGGCGCAATGGAAACATCTCTGTTTAATGACGTGCCCCTATCTGAAAAGCTGCCACCAGACTCGTCAGCCGCGATGGTAGCTGTTTGGTTTTGAGGGTCCGAGCTGGTTGCCGTTGTTGTGGGCTTAGACGACTCCGGATACTGGCACACGGCTCCCCTGTGCGAGCACCGCCGGCATGAAGGTTGCGTGCCGCAACACTTGGTCTTCTTGTCTCGGCATTGTATGCAGGCTCTGCGGACACGACGTTTCTCTAGCCTCAGGTGGCTCGGGTCGCTGCGCGGCGTAGAGCCATCCTCGGCATCATTAAGTGCGTCAGGGACAGAGAAAGAGCAGTGGAACTTGAGTCGACGGCAGTTTGCACAACCACCCGGAGTGCCGTCGCATCGGACCTGATGGGCTGCAGGTTAGGACCGGAGACCCTCATCCGAAGCGGAGCAGCTCCGAGGCCGAAAACTCACCTTTCGGTTCCGGCATTGGAAACAGATCTGTAGGCCTTTCCGGGGCCGCCCCGATGCTCGGTATGGAGTGGCTGTCTCCATAATGTCTCTCTTGCGCCCGCAGCCTCTGACCGAACAGGTTTGTGAAAGATGCATGAGGTCGGGGAAAGGATTGGGAAGTCGGGGGGGAAATGGGTTGTCGTTCCGTTCCGCCCGAGTTCCGTGATGGTTTTCGCTTCGTCGCCTCCGCCCGAGTTCCGGCTCCCGGCTACCCTGGTCCCGACACCAGATCCCAGGCTGGCGGGCATCGGGCTCGTCACCCGCAGAAAGATTTTCGTTCTGGACTCAGCTACTCCACTCCTACTCCAGGAACTGTCTCCGTAGCGCCGTTCTTGTGCTTGCTTCCCCAGTCGGTGCCCCAAGTTGGGGTCTTGGGGAAACCTCCCTTCTTCGCCGCGCCATGTGTTGGTTTGCCTTCTGGTCGTCTGATCGGGTGACTTTTATTACCTGGTGGAGATGATATTAGCATTTTAACCCTTGGACTCCGAACCCCACATTGCAAGGAAGGGTGCTGTAACGTAATGTGGACAAGGCATTCGGTTGATCCCGCAAGCTCGTCTGGATACTTAAAGAATCAAGAATGCGTCGCCAAGTTTGTCCCAGAGACCCTGTCGGTTGAGGCAAAAAACCGTGAGATATACCCTTCAGGACGCAGCTTCCGTCATGGCGCCCAACAGGATCCTCAAGCACTTCAATCGAACCCTGGCTGTGGCCTTCACGGTCGTCGCCATCTCCACGTTCAACTATGGCTTCGATAATGCAGGGTACTCGACAACACAGGCGATGGACGCCTTTCAGCAGCAGTTTGGTGACCAGGATCCTACGACGGGCAAGTGGAAGATTCCGCCAGGCTGGTTGTCATTATTCAACAGTCTGAACTACATCGGATTTGCGGCCGGTGTTGTTATCGGCAGTCTGGTGAGTGCCCGCTGGGGCCGCCGGTGGTGCATGTTCAGCATGAGTGCTTGGGCGTTGGTTCCTGCGACAATCGCCTTGACTTCGAGTACTCGGGAGCAGATTATGGCAGCACGCATTCTCAACTGTAGGTGCCAATGGCTACTTTCTCTAGTTGACAGAGCTGACCTAGCACAGACATTTACGTCGGTATGGAGCTGGCTGTTGTGCCTGTGTACCAGTCCGAGATTGTGCCATCAGAGATTCGAGGTTTCGCGGTTGGATCATACCAGTTTAGTCTGATGGTAAGTCAACTGATACAGTTGTGTTAGACTTGTCATGCTGACACCTCTTTAGTTTGGCACTCTGATCGTCAACTCTGTCTGCCGAGGCACAAGCACTTTGGAGGGTAACTCCTCTTGGAGGATACCCATGGGTTTGTTCTATGTGATTCCAGTCATTGTCATGGGCTTAATCTTCTTCATCCCCGAGGTTAGTGTCTCTCGACAGAGACTTGTTCTCACTTGCTAACGTTTTCTCAAGTCACCGAGATGGCTTTTGATCCAGGACAGAGTCGAAGAGGCGCAGACTTCCTTGAAGAAACTCCGAGTTGGTACGGTTACGGACGCCGAGATCGACGAGCAATTCGCAGCTCTCCAATACGCGTTGAAGCAAGAGGTGGAGCAAGGCAACTACTGGGAACTCTTCAAGGGGGTGAACCTGAAGAGAACAGCGGTCGTCATGGTCATGAACTTCCTACAGCAAGCCACTGGCCAGGCCTTCGCCTACACGTACGGGGCCATCTTCATCAAGGACATTGGAACAGTGAACCCCTTTACCATGACTATTGTCAACGCCATCGTCAATCTCGTCATGGTATTCATCGGTCTCTACCTCAACGACCGCGTGGGACGCCGGTACGTATTCTTGTGTTTGGATAAAGCGTGTGCAAGATCCATGCTAACTTCTGCTCTGCAGGCCCCTCCTCATGATCGGCGCTGTTTGGCAATTCGCAGCAATCGTAACCATGGGCTCCCTCGGCACCGTTCCCGACCCTTCCTTCGCCGTCAAGACAAGCATCGTCGCCATGCTCACAGTCTTCGCCGCCGGTCACGTCTTCGCCTGGGCCCCGCTCAACTACGTCGTCACGACCGAGATCCCCGCCCTCCGCCTCCGCGATGCGTCCCAGCGCACAGCCTCGATGGTGAACGTCCTGGCCAACTTCCTCGTCAACTTCAGCATCCCGCACCTCTTGTACACGCCAGGGGCCGGGCTGGGATCCAAAGTGGGTTTCATCTTTGCTGGCATCCTGGTCCTCGCGTTCGTGTTCACGTGGTTCTGCATCCCGGAGTGCAAGGGCAAGTCCCTCGAGCAGATCGACCGCATGTTCAACGAGGGGGTTCCGCTGCGCAAGTTTGGCCAATACAAGCCTGAGGATATGTTTCAGGCGGCTACGGAGGATGGGGAGAAGGCCGGTGTGATTGTCACGGCGCGGCACGAGGAAAAGGCGTGAGAGTCTGCGGCCCGATGCATGCAATGATCATGAGCGTCTAGCGTGTTCGAATTCGGCCTATCAATCAGGGCTTATTCCTGGAAAGGCTACCCTGAATAGACTCAGCCGCCCCCTTATTTTGCCTACATGAAGCCGCCACACCATAATTCTGGGCTGTGAATTGAGTGCTGACCTTGGCTTGGTTCCCAGTTTAGGCCTGCAAAGGCCGCATGACGCGAGGTTCGTCTCATGGCTATCTGGCTTGGGACTGGAAGGGCATGTTTCGCCCAACCCCCGGATCTTGTTGGAGCCTCTCCTGCAACTGGACTGCGCTCCAGCGGAGAGCTCTGGTGGAAATGGCCGGGCCTTGGTCGGCGGGAAATGCTGCTGCTCATTGCCTAGATGCAGGCCGGGAAGGCCGAAGCCAAGAAATCCGACCGGTTTCGTAACCACTCCCTCGGGTCGGCCAGCAGATAAGCGCGGTGGAAATAGAGATGTGATTTGCCAACAACAGGCCGGCTCCCGGTCTTGGTCGATTCTGCTACCAACAGGCGGTGGTAATGGCCTGACCGAAACATCCCCTGCATGTTTCCATTCTCAACAAGACCTGGGTCAGTCCCGCTGGCAACTGTGATGATAACCAGAATGCGAGACTATTTTGGAATAAATTTTCATCTTGCATCCGTAAGGAGCCTCGCAGCCATCAAGTACCGTCAATGACTTGGGCGCCTAATTGAGGTGTGGGCAATTGATCTTGGCCCTGAAATCGACACCACCTCAGCATAAATATAAATGATCGTCCGATGGCCAATTTTTGTGTTTCTCCATCAAACAAAATCGTGTGTTCATGTTCCCAGCGCTTGTATCACTTGAAAAATTTGCCTTCTACCTCGCTTGTTATTTGTTTTGCCCGTTCTTTGACTTCATTTGTTCGTTCTTGATAAACAACGCCATGTCTCCTCCAAACACAGTCCCCGGTTTCTATTCCGAGTCGAGCAAGATCTCCTCGGAAGGCGACGCCCCTTTCGAGGAAGCCAGAGGCCCGCAGATACCTGAGAATCCCTTCGATTCCGAAAGCAGCAGGATTCTGTTTGATGCCATTGATCAGTTGCAGTCGTGCGGCGTTGGCCAAGAGTTAGCTATCCCACAGGTGAGATTCAGCTACACAAACCTTGTGATTAAGCTCGATAACTGACAAATTTTAAATAGTTGATCATAGTCGGGGGCCAATCGACCGGCAAGTCGTCTCTTCTCCAGAGCCTCACGGATATCCCATTTCCCGTGGGAACCGGATGCTGCACCCGTTTCGCAACGAGGATCGTATCTCGACGTACTGCCCCTCACACCAGCAACAAAGTCAAGATCAACATCGTTGAGTCTGGCATCACGGACATCTTTTGCTACCCCGAGGATGAGTCTTGGAAAGAGTATTCATTTTCTGGGGACCACCTTGGCATCGACGACTTCGAGAAGATCATGGACACGGTACGTGCACTTTTACTGGGGTTCTCCTTCCTTTTATTCATGCGGCTGGCAGATATCCACGGAATACCTCGGCATCAAGAAAGGCAAGGGCAGAGATACCAAGAACTTTGCGACGCAGGTTCTGCGGATCGAGCTGTCCGGCCCGAATCGTTCCTACTTCAGCATTCTTGACGTGCCGGGCGTCTTCTCCAACCCCTTCTCTGTCAATAAGAAGGAGATGTACGGCATCAAGAAAATGGTTGAAGACTACATGAAACAATCGGAGAACATTGTCATGTAAGTGAAAGATACAGATCCGGTCAGGGAAACTGAATGTTAAACTGTCTTTTATAGTTGTGTCGCCGATGCCGTGACGGATCTGGCCAACCAGGAAATCTTCACCATGGCTGCCAATCACGTCGACAAGAAGCGTCTTGTTGGCGTCTTCACAAAGTGTGACATGCTGGTCAATCCAGATGAGGTACGAGGCCTCCTTCGACCCGTCTTTTGAAACTGTTTGGCTGACATATCTTGCCAGGTCGTTTCCATAGCAAACGGCAACGATGTCGACTCCTTCAAGTCCATGCAAGACGGTTGGTTCGTCGTCCGGAACCGAACGGAGAAGGACACGGCGGATTTCGACCTGGCCAAGGCCGAGGACGATCTTTTCAGCCAGGCTCCATGGGACACCATACGCAAGGACCGAAGAAGCTCCGGCATGCTCAAGAAATATCTCGGCAACCTCCTCTGTGCCCGGATCCGAGACAACTTCCCTCGCATTCAAGAAAGTCTACGAAAGCTCCTCTCCGATGCGACGCAGTCGAGAGAAAACCTCGGAGAGCCCCGTCCTAACCACAACCTGCGTCAACAGTACGTTAGGGAAGTAGCCGAGAAGTATCATAGTAAAGCCATCCAAGCACTCCAACGCCCAGGCTTTCTAGATGTGGATAGCATGCGAGTCAGAAAGACTGTCAAGACAGCCAACGACTGGTTTGCCGAGTACATGCAATCGCAAGGCCACACGTTTGGATTCGAAGACCCCGCCATGGACCCAATCGCTACTGCCAACGAGATGTCAACCGAGTTCGCCGTGGCCTCTGGAGAGCAGTCTTTTTTTCCAAGTTACAATCCGTTTCCACGCACCCCTTCCAAATCGGCCAGAAGTGACCAGTCAGATCCGTTCACTCCCACTCCCACGCCATCACCGCCGAAGAAAGTCTCAGCTGCAGTTGCGCCGTCACAAAAACAATCCGTGTTCTGCACTCCTCTCATTCCGGAGATTCGACGCCAGCTGAGTGTATTCCAGGCAACACAGCTCCCGGGGCTTATCAACTCGGACGCCCTACCAATCCTCTTCCAGAAACAAACGACAAAGTGGCAGGGCTTCGCGGAGAATCACATCAACACGATCGACAGGCACGTCGAGACAGCTATTCAAGAGATCCTCAAAGCCGTTTGTCCGCCTGGTATCCTCCAAGAGGAGCTTTCACGTGTTTTAGTCGGCTTCCGAAAAGAGGCGAAACAGAGAGCGCTTGACGACGTCGAGAGATATTGCTACAAGGAGCGGTACTTTCCCTTGCAGACTACCGATTCAAGGTTCCATGACAGACTCAAAGCGCTGAGGACGATTCGTCTACTACGATCACTCACACATCTACCTCAGACCCAGTTCGGGGGCGCAGACACTCCGCGGAACAAGGCGATGGCCGTTTTCAACCGTCTTCATTATTCAATGGAAGAAAACATGGCTAATGACGTTCATGACGTTCTCAAGGTATATTATCAGGTAAGTTCATCTCTCACGACTTGGTCATGCGCAGATATTCAAGCTAACGAACATTGCAGTTGTCACTCGAATCCTTCACCAGGCATGTCACCAACAACATCACGGAGGAATTCATCTCTCACGAAGCAGGACCTCTAATGGGGTTGTCTTCCAACTGGGTTCTTGGTCTGGATGAAGAGGAGATAGAGAAGTTGGGCCGTGAGGACGAGGAGACTGTGGCGAAACGCGAGCACTTTGATCAGCTGATTGATAAGCTGAAAACCGCTGATGAGATTGCTGAACAAGCCAGGAACCAGACCAGAAACCTGGGAGAAGTTTGATATAGGGTCTGACGAGACATCATCGGGTGTGTGTTCGACTGGCCTTGTTGTTTGCGTTGCGCTCCTCGTTGTTACATATGAATTCTTCGCGTGTTTTCTGTTTTTGTTTCTATTTGCTCTGTTTTATTTGACTTTCTTTAAGCTTTTTTTGTGTTAGTTGTAGTGGGATTGAAGTGAACCACAAGACGAATACATATCCCATAACTTTCCAAATAGATTTTGTACCATTTGATAGGCTCGAAAAGAATGTTCTGCAAGACTCTCAGAACATCGGTCTGATTTGCTATTAATATTAACTGAAATGGTTTTTATGTACGATAACGGTTACTCGATAGACTCAAAAAAGTAATCAGGGTGAACATTCATTGAATTTCTATCCTCGTGTGATACATAGGTGCTTCTTTCCGAAGTCCTTACACTTCAAGCTTTGAATCGCCTTCACTCTTGAGATCTAACACATTCGCACACTAAAGCTTATACAGAGGGCTGGCTATTACTGTTAGGGGATTCCTTGGTAGGCCTAGCGTTTTCGAAATGGTCCATCTGGACTTCGTCCTGCTTTGCATCGACGTGAGCCTCGAGAGCGTGCTGTCCCCGCACGACAGTCTTTCCTCGGGTAGAGAAAACACCACCAGTAAGGCCACCCCTCGAGAACAGGAGAGGGATATCCTCCAACTCGATGCCTTTCGTCTCAGGGTAGAAGAAGTAGACCATGGGAATGAAGCAGGCATTGAGAATGGCGAAAATTATGAACGTCCTCCACCCAATGCTGGCTGTGGCCTGTCAGTACAGCGTGAAGAAAGGGGCGAGAAAAAAACCTACCGAAGGAAATCGGCGCGATTTTAACCACGGTGAAAACAAACATCCAGTTGAATCCCGAGGCGATTGCCTGCATCTTTGAACGTACCCGGGTGGTGGACAGCTCGGAGGGGTAGAACCATGGCACCTATAACGCATTGGCATCTCTGAAACGGCATGGCTGAGGATGAACAGGAATCTTACCGGCAACCATCCAACACCGTAAAAGAGCTGGAACATGAAAATGAAAGTGATGGCAGCTTTCGCAGCGACTAGGGAGTCCCTCGACAGCAAAATGGATACCATGACGAAGCAGAAGCTCAGTCCGGCCGAACATGCCATCAACAGGACTCGACGACCGAATCGATCCATCAGCAAGACCGGGATGGCGGATCCGATGAGATACGTGATCTACGCACAGCCGCCGAGAATAAGCGACATCTCACGTGTCATGCCCATGTTCTGTTGGAAAATCTGAAAGTTTTGTTAGTTTTAACTGAACGACACCTAACGGAAAGCAGACAAGGGATTACGAACAACCGGTATGTAGTAGTTCAACATGTTGGACCCGCTAAATTGTTGTCCCATCTGTACCGAGATAATCAAGAGAAGACGCCGGAGATTCTGCTGAGTGCCCATTGTAAGCAGCTCCTTGAACTGGAAAGGTCCATCTCGCTTTTACTCCTCGAGTCCGGACTGGATGTCTAGCAAAATCCTCTGAACGGCTTGGTCGTCTTCGGGCTTGTCGAGGATAGCAGCTATGACCCTCCTGCCTTCCTCGTACTGGTCACGAGCGACGAGCCAACGCGGCGTTTCCGGGAGTCCGATGACCTGAAGAATGATGAACATGGCAAAGAAGCACTGGAACGCCAGCGGGAAGCGCCACTGGAACGAGGAGTCGTAAAATGCGGTGCCGTAGTCGGTCCAGTACGCTATGACGACCCCGAGGATAGTTACCGTGCCCTGGAACGTCAGGAGTGCGCCGCGGTTGGTGGCTGGCGCGCATTCACTGACGTAGACGGGCGCAGTTGAGGAGTTCATGCCGTTGCCGATGCCGGTGATGATGCGGCCGGCGAGCAGAGCCGCGATGTTGTAGAGAGACGTGATGTTGCCCTCCATAGCGACATCCGGGTAGTTGAAATCGCGAGCAAATCGGTTGTCGGCGCCGATGATGCCGGACATAACGCCTACAGAAGAGGAAGAAGCAGATGTAAGCTCTCATGTTGTGAAATGCAAAGATCGAAAGGATTGAAGATCGGGGGTTAACTACACGTACCTTGATCATAGCCCAGAAGCAAGAATGCTTGGCCTGATGCTGCCGTCACAGCATAGACCAGCTTCTTGCCGCGAAAGTTGTGCTTCCAGAGCAGACCCATCTTGAGAAGGGATCCGGAACCTCGGTGAACTGCGTGTTAGTTGTCTGGTGTCAAGCTTGAACGAGAGAGGACGGGCCGTGTCTCTTTCCCTTCAATGTTTTGTCGTGCTTGATAGCGTGTAAGTTCTCAGACTGAAATGACTGTTGTGACCATTGTGCGAAGACTTTAAATAGGAGATGGCCCTCGTTCCGACATGGCCCGAAGAAGAGTTCGTCTCAGCTAGTTCGTGGGGAAGTCTGCGGAGGATCTGCCAAACCCCAGATTTCTGGGGCCTCACAGCGCGGGGGAGGCGGGGGACACGCAGCCGGCCGCGGAGAAGACATGCGAGCGGATGTCAAAACCTTATTCGTCTCCACTGCCCCATCATCTACATGTGCCTCAGTGTATAAGCGACGGCCAGGTGATTTCCGATGTCACGGGCGTGAGAATTCCGGTGCCATGTCCCTGTCTGTTTTGCTGCCCTTCGCTGCCCCTTTCAACACGCCTCAGAGATCTTAGTGCCCCATCCCCCCACTGTTGCCGCTATTGACGTCCCGCACCGAGTTGGGGGATCACCCCCCTTCTTATTTTAAACCGCAGCGTTGTCTTGACCATGGCACTAGCTGGTATACTTCCATCACATCGGCGGTAGACTTCCGAATTCAACGCCACAAGTGCTTGGGATGGATTGTAGCCTTTGTCTCTGAGGTCGACACTCAAACCTGGAAGTGGTTGAAGAACGAAATCAAGGACGCGCTCCGTTTAAAAGTCTTACGCACTTACGGATTGACACAACAGTCAGTGGGCAGCTCCTGTTCCTGGTATCCAATGACGATATCGTAGCAGGAGGGCGTCTCATCGGCTAGTGCGGGGTCCCCCTTGGTTGAGCTCAGCCTCTCTCAACGCGTCTTGAGTTAACATTGAGGTAGGTCAGGCATTTTTAATACACAAGTATCCACAAACCCCGCGCCTGTTTTCCCAGAGCACGGCGTGGACCACCTCATCCGGGGTTATGTTGCGGTATTTGAGTGCGGCTCGAGCTTGTGCTTCAAAGTTGTCAATCCGGATTGTTTGGTACCTGCCGAGACGTATCAGCTAAGTTCATCTGCTGCTAAAATAACCCATAAGCTGGACTCACTGAGCCTCTCAAATTTACTATGTGGTAGACTGCTCATTAAATATTTCCCCTCGTTGTTGACACGGGGACCGAAGCTCAATGTGACAATGCCGGATCCCCGGGACTAACCACCGCACGGCTAGTGGCTGGTGTCCAAGGATATGGCCAAGCTGTTTGTAGTTACTGCCAAGCAAATGCACCTGTTCCCAGAGACAACAAGATCGGATGTTCATAGTCGCCTTGAGCAGATGTGACGGTCGACGTGGCGCTGCAGGCGGGCTTATCATGCTTGGATGATAACTTCAATGGCTACTGAGATATCTTTGGACGGCTCTCAAGGCTCAAATCCGGGGAGGACACCGAATAGAGCTGGAGATCAAGCGGTTGACTGAGTCGATTCCGAAGCTGACATTCGTGTTCGGATTTAATGCCACGAGGATCATCGCGAGAGACGCAGGGATGCCGTCTTGGGTAGAGAAAAGAAGCCCACGTACATATGTACGGTGTAGAGCGGAGGTGGTGTGACGAGATGACCCATCCCGGGGCCGAAGAAGCTCTACCTTGGATTCGTCTCGTGGCAAAATGCGATGGAATTATCTCATCACATGGGGTCCGGTTGCGGGCGCAACAGCGTCTACATCAATCCGGTAACGTATCAATCGCTAGTTCTTGCTCAGAGAGTTTTCGTTCTCGGATGTAGAAGGACGACCCACGCTGAAGGGTTTCATGAAGGGAAGCTCTCACATCAAAAGCGTCTCTGCCTTTGTGCCACGACCAAGACGATTTGTTGGGAAACTTGGCAGTGCTCCTCCGGGAGGTACATTTTTCGTCTCGGAAAGGAGGTGCGGGCGTTGCTCGGCATCACTCAAAAACCAATTGTTGGAAAACGGAAAAGTGTCAACGCGCTCATTTCTTGGGTATGCGGAGAAGGAACGTCTGATGGGTATGGGGTGCCAAACGTAGACGCCGCAAAGCGCGCGATCCGCGGATTTTATAAGTAGGCATCTAGAGCCGACAGGAGACGAAGAGCATTCGCCACCGGCCTCGTCTGTGCCGCTGGCGGACCGACGGAACACGAGTAGAGGCCGACCGGGCTCTGTTTTCCGAAGGCGTCTTCTGTGCCGGATTGAGCATTCCAGTCAGAGTCAAGAGTCACCTAAGGCCCAAATAACTTGCTGACAACGTAATGGTGGCCACTGAAGAGCGTCTCAACACATCAGGATAACCGATTGTTCGAAGACTGGGTCTTGTTCTACACCAACGTACGAATGCTCCACGGTTCCGGCGGCCAGTTTGACAGTTCTTCTGTATCGGAAGTCTTTAGAGAAATTGCCTGGAGGCATAAACTTTCCGATCCTTCTTCCCGAGACAGTTAGTTGTCATCCGTGGGCCCGAATACTAACCTGACTCGACGGGTATTCCTCCTCAATGCCGGCTTCATAAGCCCGATGGGGCCAGACCTGCGGACACGAATGATAGGGGCACATCCTGGTGCTCTTCTCGTAGAGTCTAGCATGGGTAGTTACTGGGCAGTCGATTAAAGCGAAAGTGGACTGTATTCATCTCAACGGAAGTAATGAATCCGGTGACGGGCTGTCAAAGAGGCCTTGATTACCGGAGTCATGGAGGAGAACCGGAGTTCGAGGGATGTCGGCCCGGCAACAGTACGCATGTATGTCTGCCTAACTATCAGATCGAGTCTGGCATATCGACGTCACAAGTTTTGTCAGAGCAAGGTGATTACTTGCTGCTTGTGATGCGTCATGACCGAGGTTGATGGCTAACAAGTAGACAATCCATACACGTAGTTGGGGCTCGCACAGAGGAATGTGAGGTGCGCAAGGAACCCAAAATGAGGACAGCTCTGTCATGCAACAACTGCTGTAGGAGACCATACGAATATGCAGCGTCCGTTACTTTCATGCTTGTCCCTGCAGCTGGGCTGTGATGCTAACGGAAGAACTTGGGGTTCTCTTAAAGGGACTGTCGGAAAAGTGGGAAAGTACTACTCAGAATCACAAGACCAGTACGGACAAGAAGTCCAACAACTCCCTCCAGGCGTGGCAAAGCACCCGTCTGCTAAGCACTCTCAACTAAGCACTGATGCCGTCGCCTCTTGCGGCTGAAGAATTGAACGACGCCGCGGTCCATACGGCTAATATCTTCCGTCACTCGAAAATTCCATGGAAGAAAACATGCTTCACGTTGTGCATGACGTCGTCATATTGTGCTACCAGGTAAGCAACCGGCTCACATTCGCTTGAAGTTTCTAACAAGCTGGCACTTGATGCTACCTTCAGATATGTCACCAGGGCTATCATTTAGGCCTTCATCTTCCACAAGAAACGACCTGTGGAGGATCTCTCTACGAAGCAAGTCACAAAAAAGAAGACTGGAGACAAAGTCGCAAAGCTGGCGCGGGAGGAAGAGGACACAGTTTACCACTGAGCACACTGACGGCATCGTCAAGACAATTCCGGCGGCTGACGAGATTGGTGGGAGGGCCGGAAAACAGGCACCATACTTGGGAAACATGCAGTATCGGCAAGATCAGACTGGAAGTTTGTTTCCAACTGATTTACGTCAACCAATTTTGCCAGCTCCATCTATACGGCGTCGAAGCTGTATTCGCACAGCAGGCCTCTAACGTCTCCCTGAGATTCAACACCTTCAGCACATGGCACTATCGAAACCGCTACCCGGAAACCTTCCTCCCAACGACACGACCAAGAGAAAACCAGAGCTCGGCATCAACTACAGCGGCAGCTCAGCCTCAATAACACTATGCGCCGCAGAAGGGAGCTCCCAAATCTTGACAACCGCAAGTCCAACCGACCCCAGAAGCTCCCTCCAGTCCTTCTCGGACCGTTCCCTCCCGGCTACCATGGCCATCATCTGGATATCGAACGCGGTAGCCTGCGGCTTCGCGGGACCGACGACGTCAATGTGGTCTTGGATCAGCAGTCTGCTGTACCCCGGCGTCAAGGCGCCCTTCTGCATCTCCAAGATCTCGCGCGCCGGCTCGTCGGACCAGTCGTGGAGGATGGAGTGCATCAGATACGCGCGCGCTCCTGCGTGACAGTCACGTCAGTACCTATACACTCACATAAAAACCGACCTCATTATTCCTCCACGGCCGCGGCCAACTCACCTTTGACCGGCTGCGGAGTGAAAAAGTCATACGCAACCCTGTTCACGCCCTCGGGCACATCCGCCGCCTCCACCACCGACGCCATGTCCTCGAGATACACCCTCGACGCCGTCTGGGGAAACTTTTCGCAAAACTTCACGACGTCATGCCCGATGCTGCCCCCGACATCAACGAGCAGCGGCGTCTCCGGGTCCGCGCCGAGAAGCAGGCCCTCGGCCGGGAAAATGTCCGTCCACGCGGGCTGCTGCGCGGCGATGCTCTGCTGGATGGCGTTGAACTCGTCCTGCTCCTTGGGGTGCGCCCGGTAGTACGACCAGAGGTCGCCGTCCCAGCCGTGCGCGTACTGGAAGCCCGTGTTGCGCGAGTCTTGCGGGTTCTTGTACCCCGTCTCCGCGAAGAACTGGGGCAGTTTCGCGTAGATGGGCAGAACCAAGTCGTAGCTAGACGAGAGACACCGATAAGCTTACCAAATACCTCAACAGCTCAAAAGTTCAAGGGACCTTACTAGCTGTAATACAGGCCGTGAAAGACTGGCGCCGTGATGGCGATGCCGAATGAGGTGGGCTTGAAGGTTCCCACCGACACCTCCTCAACCAGATGATTCGCCGCTAGGAGTCGCAAAAGACGATCTATCACCCAGAGTCAACAACATCCATCGCTTTCAGTCCGAGAGACACTTACACAAGAGGGCGGGATCGCATTTCCCTCCAATAATATCCGCAGCTTGAACGCTCGTCAGCGGCCCGTTACCCTGCTTGAGCCACGCCTCGAACAGCTGCAAGTCCTTGACCGTTTTGATGGCGGCACCCAGCGCAGGCTATTGAGATTTTTGGGCTTAGCTTGACACAGAACCAAGAAAGTTGAGGGGGGAAAGAGGGAGGAAGAACCTGAGTCATGTTGAGTCTGACGGTGGTATCCCACGGCGACTCGAGTCGGACCAGCAAGGCCTGTGCCGCTTGCAACGCCTGCATCCGCTCGCCTTCGTTCTGGAAACATCCTGCGTTGACATTCTCTATTCCTTGAAGGAAAGAAACCAAATTCGAGCTCTGAGTTTGCGCCCCCGCCCTCGGGGCTTCCTCTTGTTGAGCGGTCATTGATGATGATCTAGCGACGAGATGCCTCGACAGCTTCAGCCAATACCCAGTGTTTGGAGGGAAGATAAGTGACTTTGCGGTTCTGACTACAACTCAAGGGTCTCTTCTGATACTTGATGGATGGGTACGAACGAAAATGAAGTCCGAGTGAATAGAAGCGCTCTGGCGTAGATCAAACAGCTCCGGGGGAGGGGCTTTATTTCTCTCTGCTCTAAACGCAGGGATCAGGCTATCAGGTGTGGAACAACTGCCAGGTCATCGTCAACCCTGGGACTTCTTGGCGGGGTTGAGACTGAGGGTCGACTGGCCTGTCTTCATGCAAGTAAGCAGAGCTAACGCTTCTCGACGGCGTGGCACCTCAGCCTGATTTTGATAGCAGAAGCTTTCAGTGCAAAATCGACCATGCATACGCGTAATGAGGACGATGCAACGGCTGCTGTCTCTCTAGCCATTACCTATTGTATTACCTCTCTAGCATTGAGTTCCTTCGAAGTAGAAAGCGACCCCGAATAGTACAGAAAAAGATGTAGGGAGAGTGTGCCGGGGTATATTCTAGTCTGACTAGAGCTTCTGTAGTATTTAACTCTCGTAGTAACGCCCGCCAACACGACCAACGATCACAAATGCTGCTTGAAAACGTTCGGTGCGTCTCTCATCCATGATTAGTTACACAACAAGGTGAACGCCAGTCACCAACACCTTCAACTCCTCGCAGCCCTTAAATATGATTTTGGCCAAAACATGCCAGCTATAGCGTCGACACTGGAAGGCCTTGCTTTAATTGGCCAGCAACACAGAAACCATTTCTGCTTCACATCCGAGGGTTGGGCTCGTCACAGCGGCGACGCTTAGGAGCGGGAGAATCGTCGACCAAGTCAACGTATTCATCCAAAAGTCGGTCAAGAGATGAATCTCTTTTGAAGCCGTTGGGGATATCGCTGTCGGCCTTTTCAACTATCACAGGGATAGCGTGCTCAGGGGAGTTGGTGTTGTCCTCTGGGCCTGACACAATAATTAGTCGGCACACACAAGGCAGGAGAGAACCAGGGGTACACACAGTCAATCGTGCGAGGCTCTTCTCCATTCAAGGCCAGATGTCGGTCAAGGTACTGTAAGACAATTTTGATAGCCGTGGTCATGTCGCAGCTTGTGTGCAACATGTGGCTCATCAGAGCCTGAGTGACCATTTGACCGACGAATCGAGCAGATGTGCCATCTGTGACAGCTCTTGCTACGGCCAGAATCTGAACTCCAGGCGTGACCGATTCTGCGGCGGCGTCGATGCTTGCGTCGCGATACGAGGCGAGTGTATCACCACAAGTGATTACACCCGCGTCGATGTAAGCCTGAAACTGACGACGTAGGAGATCATAGCGCTGCGGCACTGTGGGCGATGTCAAACCAACCGTGATACCGCATCGGCCCCGGAAGCTATCATCAAGCATGTCGTACGTGGTGGACGTGCAGATTATCAGAATGTTGGGGACAGCTCTCAGTTTGTCTAGGCCGCCGAGACATAAGTTGGTCCTGACGTGGGCGTTATAGTTGGCAATGTCTTTGCGGGTGCGAGGCCAGGCGATGCTCTCAACCTCATCAACGAGGACGATGTGCAGCTGCGATGGCTCTGCGACGGCCGTCTCGGCAAGACGCTTAGGGCCCTTGTGCTCCAGCAAATAAGTAAGGTTCACATCGTGCAGAAAGATGCCGGAGTACTGTCGGGAGAGACGAATGGAGATCTTCTGGGCAAAAGCCTTTGCCAAAGACGATTTGCCAGATCCGGCGGGCCCCAGAAGAAGGATGATGGAAGCTCCTGGTCTCGCAATTTCGCGCTGGGTAAGGCGGTCCACGATAGCGGCTGGAAGACGTTAGCCATATCGGGGTGATACGACATGGGACACTCACCATAGTTCATAACCCAGCGAGAGAGTTGGGATCTAACAGCCTCGTCCACGACCAAGCTAGAGTCGGTCAGAATCAGCAGCTAAGGGGTTGATTGTTAATAATGATATTTGTGATGCAGTGGGTGAGGTTCTCGTACAGTTCCCAGAGGCCGTCAAGCTTTGAATTGGGCAGTACGGTGACCATCTCTTGGTCGGAAATGGTCGGAGACTCCGAGTTGAGGCCGTAAAAGTTGATCTTGATGGCCACGTCCCGGGCGGAGACAACGCGAGTGGACGGATCGAGACCCTGGAACTCGACGACGCGCAACGAGTGGAACATGTCGCGCGGAACGTCTTTGTAGACTGTTGGCCGGTCAATACAATGCAGAGGGCCAACATGGGGTAGATTGGGCTCACGGATGGTGTCCTTCAGCAGATCAGACTCAAGAGAGATGACAGTGTCTTCGTTGAGCTTGCCTGGGCTCAGCTCTCGCTCCAGCATAGCTACAATCTGGCGCAGAGTCAGTGTGTGAGATTTCAAGGTGCTCCGATGGAGAGGACAAGCCTGCTGGCAACCCTTGTTGCTGTGTGTGAGCTGTCCAATGTGTGAGCGGGATCTGCAGCATTTTGGGGGGAGCATCGCGGGGCAAAGCGGATGGACTTACGTCGTCTTTGAAGCGAGCTTCGACGAAGGCAATTCCCTTCTTGGGCTTGGAAACAACGACAAAGTCGTCTGCCCGACTGAACGTCACCTGAGTGTCGGCCATGGCGAGCATGTCGAGCGCAGTCGGAGGACTCAATGGCGGTTGGCGATATCTTTGTCGTTGGAGCGGATCGGCGGGGTGAGGGGCAAGGAGGGGCGGCGATGGAGTGGATTGGAAATGTCGGTTTTTTCGTGGTCAATTGGCGAGAACCGGGGAGATTTTGGACGGGCAGGTGTCGTCAACTTGTGGGCCGACAAAAGCCGCGGCGCGCACCTGCACCTGCACCTGCACCTGCACCTGCAGCAAGGGAGGTCGGGCGAGAGGCAGGAACACTAAGCGGGAGGCAGGTCCAGGCAATGAGAAGGCCGGGAAGGTCCCAACCCAGTGCACCGGTAAGATGGAAGGAGCTACTAGCCGTGGGCGGGAAAAGGCAGGAGTGGCAGGGAAGGGACGGACGGGAAGAAGAGCGCTGAAGAAGGCAGGGACGACCCGGGGGGAAGGCAGTGAAAATAGGCAAGAAGGGCCTTCGACGCACCTCCCTCGCGCGGCTGCTGAGTGGAAGGTTCCGAAGGCAGCCGTGGCAGGGAGCCAATCCAGACGCGTCGATAACAAAGAGAGAGGCTTTCCTTCCCTTCCCACGGGTGAAGAACTCTGCCCAACTTTTAGAGTGTGGGAAGCGTCGTCCAACAGATCGATCTCGCCCGAAGCCAAGATGATGCACGTCGTTGCTTGCCTTTTTTGCTCAGTAAGGGCGACAGCGACAGCAACAGACGCAGACACTAGACGCCGTCCTCTCTCGATCTGAGCCTTGCTTGAGTAAGGTACCTGCAAGGTGAACACCCGTCCCGGGCCGCATCTTGGCACTCGAGCAGCCTGCGACATTGTTTCGGCTCGGTCTCACGAAGAAGCGGCAACGTTTTGTTCGGCTTGCTGCCCGCAGTGTGCCGTTCTTCGGCGAGTAGGTTGCAGGTCTTCGCCGTCGACTTATTTGCGGGCATTGGTCGCAGCAAAACAGAGTGCGCCTCTGCAGCAGCCCTGTCTGTCGATGCATGCACGATGGCGACGGCTTCATTTTTGTTCTCGTCTCTGGGCGTGATGTCAGCCTGAACCTTGACCCGCAAACGGCTTCAAGCGGAGGTCGAGGAGACGCCAAGCGGCCGGGGACGACGTTGCCTCTCTCCTTTGTCTGCGAGCATGGCGTCGCGGGTTCAGCACCGCTTGGCTGCCCATAAATTCCTCCTGTCGTGAAGAACAGCTCCGATGCTGCAGACCGAGCCCGGCGCCCGGCAGCCCAAGGTGAAAACATTCCACGTCAGTCAGTGCGCCGGCATCTGAGAGGCCCTGAGACATCCAAGCACTGAAACCTCCCAACTCTTCAGGCAGAGGCGGTTGGCCATCTCAAATTGTGCCGTCCCAGCGTCCAGCTGTTCCCCCAGGCTCCCAGTCGGATGGGCATTTCGACCTCAGTCCCAATCACGGCACTCTCTGGGGCTGTGCTGTCTCACGGCGAGGCTTTCGGTTGTGCCGTTGGCACCGACATCAGCAGGAGGCCCAAGCATCGAATAGGGCTAGACAGCCGGACTGTCTGTCCGGTGGCTGGGCTGGCTTGTTCACGTGCGAACTGGCCCTTTGCCTGAGATAGGATAGATAGGATATGGCCTTCCACGGCGACTCTCACAATCGCATGGCGTCTGTGTCGGTGTTGCGAGGCGCAAGTTGTCTAGGCACCGTTGAGTCTCCACAGCCAGACGGCCTGGTATTCGGACGGAGCGACCGTAACCTTTGGCCTTGCGGACGCCATCCCGAGCTTCCCATGTGTCTCCGCTTGCCACGGCCGGAAACTGATGCCACGGCCGGCTCCGCCGCTCCGGTCCGTCGCTGAGTTCCGGGACGCCCTGGTCTTGGGTGATTAATTCGGCTGGGCAGTGCTTGAAAACGGGGACCGATGGAGAATAATCATATCGGTGTCGTGGTGGTTGAAAACTGCTTGGAGCGCCTGTCCGAAGCACCCTACCTGCCAGATCCATCGGCAGCTTCCAAATCAAATGTAACTACGGCAAATAGTCCGCTGCAAGTGTCGATGGACCGCCCCTTCACGTGCTTGCTGTGGCGGTGGCTCAAAGTTACGTAATCAATTTCCTCATTCTCCAGCTGCATCATCACGTCACAGGTTCAGACGGAGTGGAGACCTTCCTTCGCGCGCCTGGAGCTCCAGCGTCGGTTTCAACCATCCAGCTGCATCGCCGTTCAGCACACCGACTCCTGGCGACCTCGACAACCACCTCGCTCCGCCAACCTCGACCGAAGCTCGAAGCTCGAAGCTATGCTGCACGCGAAATGGACGCGCTGATCAAGAATTCCACCACCTCCAAATGTCCCCCGGACCCTGAAGAGGCCCTGGGGCCAACCTCCCGGGAGCTGGTCGTCCAGTTGGCCTTGTCCCTGATTCTCGGCGTCTCGGCCTTCATCACCTTCTGCTTTCTCCGCCCACGATGGCCGACCCTCTACGCCGCGCGAAAGCGCCGACTGAATCCCAAGATCGGTCTGCCCGCACTGCCCAACACTTTTCTGGGATGGATCCCAACCTTGTATCGCGTGACGGAGGAGCAGGTTCTCGCCTCCGCGGGGCTGGACGCCTTTGTTGTGAGTACGGGAGACTCTGCGGCGAAGCGCGTGATGCTGACTTGGACAGTTTCTTTCCTTCTTCAAAATGGCGATTCGCATCATCGCCATCATGACCTTCTTCGCCTATGCGGTCCTGCTACCGATCAACCTTAAGTTGAGGGAGGCTCCCGTCTACGGCAAAGAGTCGACCTCTACTATATCATACGCTCTGCCATACCCATACGACGACGCATACATCAACGAGGGCAATCGCGGCGGGAAGGGGAGCTTGGATCCTTCTGTCGGCTATCTCTGGGCATACCTGGTGTTTGTCTATTTCTTCTCGGGCCTCACGCTCTATATCCTCAACAAAGAGACTTTCCGGGTCATCCACATTCGCCAGGAATACCTGGGAACGCAGTCCACGATCACGGATAGAACTTTTCGCTTGTCTGGAATCCCTCAAAACATGCGATCCGAGGACAAGATCAAGCATCTGATCGAGAAGCTTGAGATTGGCCGGGTGGACAGCGTCAACCTCGTCCGCGACTGGAGAGAAATCGACTCCTTGACCGAGCAACGAGCACAAATGTTGGCAAAACTGGAAGAGAGCTGGGCCGTGTTCCTCGGGAAACAAGCCGCCCTTCCCAAGTCGGTGCAGCGCCTTCGGGACCCGAGTGCCTCGCCGTCTGTCTTGGAGCCGCGGGACGGCGAGGTCGACGAGGAGGCTGGGGAGAACGGACGTCTTCTGGGACACGGTGACATTCACCCCGAATACGTCGAGCGGGAGCGACCCAAGATCAGGCTCTGGTACGGCTTTCTGAAACTCCAGAGTCGCAAGGTAGACGCCATCGATTACTACGAGGAGAAACTGCGACGCATCGACGAGCAGATTTACGAGGCCAGGGACAAGGACTACACGCCGACCGACCAGGCCTTTGTCACGATGGACTCTATTGCCGCTTGCCAGATGGCCATCCAAGCCCGCATCGACCCTCGACCCGGCCAGTTCCTCACCAAGCCCGCGCCGTCGCCGTCGGACGTCATGTGGGCCAACACGTATGCGCCTCGAGGAATCCGGAGGCTTCGGTCTTGGACAGTGTCCATCTTCGTTGCCGCTCTGTCCATCTTGTGGTTGGCGATCCTGGCGTCCATTGCTGGACTTTTGAGCGTCTGCAACTTCGAGAAATGGTTTCCGTCTGTGGTTGACTTTTTGGAAAACTTTCCGACCATCAAGGCGTTGATCGAAACGTCCCTGACGACGGTGCTCGTTTCGTTGCTCAACGTGGCGGTGCCGTATCTGTACGACTACCTCTCGTATCAGCAAGGCATGATTTCCAAGGGAGACGTGGAGCTGTCGATCGTTTCCAAGAACTTCTTCTTCACGTTTGTCAACATTTTCCTGGTATTTGCTGTTTCCAACACGGCGCTTAGCGTTTTCTCCATCTTTAAGCAATTCCAGGACTCGTGGGGCAGCACTACCAAGCTGGCCAACTTTATCGGCTCGCAGATTGAGCGGCTGGGTTCATTCTACACCAACTTCATCATGCTCCAGGGCCTGGGCCTGTTTCCGTTCAGGCTCCTGGAAGTTGGCAGTGTGTTTCTCTACCCGATCTATCGGATGGGGGCCAAAACACCAAGGGATTTCGCCGAGATCATGCAGCCTCCGGTCTTCAGCTACGGCTTCTACCTTCCAACGGCGCTGCTGGTGTTCATGCTCTGCCAGATTTACAGCACGTTGTGGAATGGATACCGTACGCTGACGGTGGGACTGATCTACTTCGTTTTCGGCTACTTCACATACAAGTACCAGCTCTTGTACGCCATGGACCAGCCGCAGCATGCCACTGGCGGGGCGTGGAGGATCATTGCGTACCGCGTCATCCTCGGGCTCGTGGTCGCAGAGGTCATTTTATCTAGCGTCATGGCGCTGCAGTCTGGCTTCGTGCAGTCGGTGTTGGTCCTGCCGCTCATTATCTTCACGATTTGGTATAGTGTCTACTTCCGCCGACGATTCGAGCCCCTGACACGCTTCATTTCGCTGCGGAGCATCCGGGCCGAAATCGATGCTGACGACGCGGCTATCCTCGACGAAGATTTCGAAGGGCCTAGACCTTCGCAGGGTCTGCTCAGACGCGGGAGCACGATCGACGAGGACAAGGAGAAGGGCATGCAGTTCATTAATCCTAGCTTGGTTACGCGGTAGGTGATATCGAAGTCCATTGAGAAGCTTTGACTAACGAGACACAGTCTGGACAAGCCGTGGATCTATCAAGACCCTCCTCCGGGTTCTGACGACTCGGAGGAAGAGAGCGGCGTGGACACGGAGACGCCTGATGCGCCTGCGAACACGGCTTCGGCGGCATCCGATAGCACAATGAGCCTCGGCGACACGCACATTTGGCGGCAACAGGCCGACAGCAGCCGTAAATGATGACAACTTGATGCTGTATGGGTGTGAGAGCAGCTGTAGATAGCATTTGGAGTTCATACGGGATCGGTTCGGTGTCACGACGGAGCAACGGTGGTGGATAGCGGGGACAACAGCACTATACCACGTGGGAGTTTTGGAGTTGCTTGAGTACCTTGAAGAGAACAGGAACAGGAATGACGAGTACTTGGCTTGACGAGGCATAGGTAATAAGAGTATCGGTCACCGGCATTTGATCTGGTCACATACATAGCGCATCGTTTCCTCTGCGGCAGCCGTGTCCACCTGTCAGAAATGACGAAGTACCTACACCGTCTTCCACTTGCTGGGGCTTCCCCTGAAAATCGAGGGCCTCCAGCCTCTCAGCGCCTGTTGGCAAGCGCGGGCGAGTGCCCGTTTCGGTTAGCGGGCTGCCCAGAGCTCCAGCGGGCAGGGCACAGCGGGGTAGCTCTTGGATCAGGCCACTGCGCCGTAGGACAAGCTTAAAAGCGCGGCAGGCCCAGCTGGGCGGCCCACGTCATCCAGCGCTGCACAGTCAGTTTCAGTCCCGTCCCTCGGGGCAGGTGCAGTTGTTGACGGGGAAGGAGGCATCACCGACACCGACACGGCAGAGGGAAGGCGCCAGGCGGCCACCTCGCAGCCAAGGCTGGAGCCTTCCGCGTCGGGAAAGCACGAGGGGCAGCAGGAGGAGAGGAGGGAAGGAGGGGGAGCTGAGTCTTGGCCGGGCGCACCTACTTCACGTTGCACCTCAAAATTCCCTCGACCGCCGCCGCCATTCTCTGCTTCTTCTTCTTCTCTTGTTATCTGCATCTCCACGCATTCATTGTTCAATTGCTTCTGCATTCTTGCCCTGCATCTCCCGTCTCAATTGCATCGATACCCCTCTCAATCGCCCACCATGAAGCTCGCCGTCTTCAGCGCCAAGGCGTACGACAAAAAGTACCTGAGTGCCGCGTACGAGGCCAAGAAGGACGAGTTCACGCAGCACAACGCCACCAACGCGAGCGCCTCCGACTTCGAGGTCATCTTCCACGACTTCTCCCTCTCCCCCGAGACCGTCTCCCTCGTCAAGGACGTCGACGCCGTCTGCGTCTTCGTCAACGACTCCCTCACCGCCGACGTCCTCCACGACCTCCACAAGACGGGCGTCAAGGCCGTGCTGCTGCGCTGCGCGGGCTTCAACAACGTCGACCTTAAGACGGCCGAGAAGCTCGGCATCTTTGTCGCCAACGTGCCCTCGTACTCGCCCGAGGCCGTGGCCGAATTCGCCGTCTCCCTGCTGCAGACGCTCAACCGCCGCACCCACCGAGCCTACAACCGCACCCGCGAGGGCAACTTTAACCTCGATGGCCTCCTGGGCAAGACGGTCCACGGCAAGACGGTCGGCATCATCGGCACCGGCCGCATCGGCGTGTCCATGGCCCGCATCATGAAGGGCTTCGGCTGCACCCTGTACGCCTTCGACCCCTTCGAGTCCGACGCCTTCAAGGAGCTCGGCGAATACCTGCCCCTCGAGGACCTGCTGCCCAAGTGCGACTTCATCAGCCTGCACTGCCCGCTGATGGACAAGACGAAGCACATCATCAACGAGAAGACGCTGAAGCTGATGAAGCCCGGCTCCATGCTGGTCAACACGTCCCGCGGCGGCCTGATTGACACTAAGGCCGTCACCCACGCCCTGAAGAGTAAGCATCTCGGCGGCCTGGCCCTGGACGTGTACGAGGGCGAGGGCGGCCTGTTCTACAACGACCACTCGGGCCACATCATTGACGACGACGTGCTCACGCGTCTGATGACGTTCCCCAACGTCCTCATCTGCGGCCACCAGGGCTTCTTCACCGAGGAGGCCCTGCAGGAGATTTCCGAGTGCACCTTCCGCAACCTCGAGGATTTCATGCTTGGCCGGAAGTGCCAGAACTCACTAGTCAGGGAGGAGTTTGCCCTAGCCCGCAGAGAGTCGCTGCCGGTGCGCATCGTCTAGGCCTGGGTCAGCGTTGGTGGGACAAACAGGACCTGCGGTGTGATGGATAATACCCTACTCGACTTTTTTGGGACAATAGGTAGTTACGGATCACGACTTACGAATAAATGATTCCCTAGAGCACCGTCCATTGCAATTCTTCTCGGTGAGTGTGCTTGACGAGAGAAGACTAACGACTCAGCCGACTTTCAACGATATGCACTGTATTCAAGATTATCCTAGGTAGGGTATGTTACGGCTCCGCCGTTGGTCTATATGCATTCATGACCTAACAAGCCGGCCAGCTCCAGGATGCCTCCACCCAACGCCATGACTACGCCGAATGAACCAAAATGACTGTGGGAATTAGACCCAAATATGCGGGTGCAGTATCGAAGCTGCCGGGGCATCATGACGATGCATGACTTGTTTTGTGTGGGGTGCTGACGCAGCGATTAGTTTACGCGGGCTCGAAAGTACGAGTGGGAGCCAGCGCGTTCTGATGCGGCTTGGCCTTCTCGACGTCCGAACCGGAAGTCTCCTCGTCGTCGCCCGAGTAGGCGTACTTGCTCCTCTCGCGGATCTTGGCGCCGTAGGTCCAGAACAGGAACGGGATGCCGCAGCACGCGAGGCCGAGGAAGGCGAGCAGCGACGAGGCCCACTGGTCGCCGAGACGGTCGTACATTTGCTCGGTGAAGAGCACCACGCCGGCGCCCCAGAAGGAGCGGATGCACGTCTTGGCCGCGAGGGCGGAGGCGGCCTGGTGCTGGTACGAGTCGACGAGGTAGTTGTTGGCCGAGTTGTAGAGGAAGATGAAGCCGAAGCCGACGGGGAAGCCGCCAAAGGCCGGGCCGGCCCAGTGCAGGTGCGGGTAGGAGGACCAGGCGAAGATGAAGAGGCCGATGGGGATGAACCAGCAGCTGAGCATCATGGGGATGAGGCGGGTCTCGGCGGGCGGGTGGCCGTTGTGCTTCTGGACCATGGTGAGGTAGTGCTTGTTGACCCAGGGGGAGCAGGCGGCGGAGAGGAGGACGCCGACGGCGAGGGGGATGAACATGAGACCGGTGGAGGAGGCGGAGTAGCCCTTGCGCTTCTGGTAGATGATGGGGAAGGCGACGAAGAACATGTAGAGCAGGCCGTAGAGGACGGACATGTAGATGGAGATGAGGAAGACGATGAGCTCGCGGAAGAGGAGCTGGAAGGGGCGGATGAGGAAGATGCCGAGGCGCTCGCTCAGGGGCCGCAGGTCGATGTCCTGCTCGGTGACGTGGGAGGCGTCGCCGGTGGACTTGCGGAGCCTGGCGGCGCGGCGGGCGAGGATCGTGGGCGCGTACGTCTCGGGGACGGTGAAGGTGATGAGGACCCAGACGACGAAGGCGAGGATGAGCTGGATCCAGTACAGCCAGCGCCAGCCGGCGGCGTCGGAGAGGAAGCCGCCCACGAGGGGGCCGACTTTAGTGTTGTTAGCATGTTTGTGTACGGTTCAGGGGTGAAACGCAAGAGAAAACGTACTGGCCGGTCCGATAAAGGGGGCGGCAGAGAAGGCGGCCATGGGGACGCCGCGCTCCTCGTTGCGCCACAGGTCGGCGAGGGTGCCGCCGACGAGCGTCATGGGCGCAGAAAAAGCGATGCCGTCGATGGCGCGGCAGACGAGCAGAGTACCTAGATTCTTTGCCACGGCGCAGGGGATGATGAAGACGACGGCGACGAGCAGGGTGGAGCCGTAGATGACCTGGCGGCCGTAGATCTCGGACAGGGGCGCGAAGGCCATGGGCCCGACGCCGAAGCCGATGACGAAGACGCTGATGCTGACGAGGGCGGCCTCCTCGCTGACGCGGAACTCGGCGGCGACGCCCTCGACGTCGGCGGTGATGACGCTGGAGCAGAAGGCGACGACGAAGCAGGTCAGGGCGACGACCATGGTGCAGTACCACTTGTAGGCCTTGGACCAGTTCTTCGGGTTCTGGGCGTCGCCCGGGGTGAAGGTGACGAGCTTGTAGTTGGAGGCCGGGCCGCCGCCGGCGCCGGTACCCGCGGGGGGCCCGGGGATCTGGCCGTCGTTGGTCTCGACGCGGTACTCGTCGAGGTTGGCGTTGGGGGAGAGGGTGCGGTAGGGGAGGTTGACGTCCAGGTCCGGGTCGGCGACGGTCTCTTTCGTGACGACGGGGTGGAGGACGTTGGAGGCGATGGAGGAGCGGCGTTGGTGGAGGTTGGCGGCGTTGGAGGGGGTGCGGTTGTGGGCGGGGGAGATGGAGGCGTACTGCGGCGCCGCGTC
This sequence comes from Colletotrichum tropicicola, assembly GCA_025962755.1. Lineage (NCBI taxonomy): Eukaryota > Fungi > Ascomycota > Sordariomycetes > Glomerellales > Glomerellaceae > Colletotrichum > Colletotrichum tropicicola. Next base: position 48,037 of record JAOWMA010000243.1, read on the forward strand.
CGAGTCGGAGGAGGACCCCGGGGGGAGGGTGTGGGAGGATGTTCGTGATGGCTGGTCCATCCTGGCGGTTTGGAGGTGGATTTCAGGCGTGTGCCAGGCGAGTAGCAGTGCTAGAAACTGAAAGGAGGCTTCTCGATGGGTAGTTTACCAGAGAAAGAGGGACGATCGGGGTGAGGGTGAAGACCCGGACTGTGACATGAGCTCAAGGAGCAAGAGGGGGTTCTCACCAGGTTCTCAGGGGGGCCCATGGCCTTGTATTTATATTTCCCTGGTCGTGAACCGCGACCTGAGTCACTTCCTGGATACCGTCCACCCCTCGAGACTGTAAGATTGGCAGGGCCTGGGATCCGGTCGCAATTCGGCCTACGGGTGGGAATCGGCGCGGCATTCGGGGGCCCCACCCGATGGACGGCGCCCCGCTTTTCCCGTCCGATGGGCCAATCTGCGTGTCGGCGGCCCTTGAGGGGGGGTGTTTGGAGCGGCCTGGAAGCTGCCCAGGTGTTCTTCAGGATGGCCCGTGAGTCGTTCATGTTTGCGTCAGGTTTTTGGCTGGTGTTGGTGGTTATTCCCCACTGATGGCAACGACCAACCTAGGCATGTGTCTGTCTGCTCAACTCGTGGGCGCTGCGCTGCGAGAACGGAGCGACGAGTACCGGCAGGGATCGTCTCCAGAGACAGAGAGAGAGACGGGAGACGTGTGCCCATCATCAGAAGCTACACCAGAGAGCGAAGTCGAGATAGAGCGCGTTCTTGGATGCAGTGTCATGTTGGCAGGCCGCAGGATTCTTGTCAGCAGCAGCCAGGGGGAGGGGGGTGTGGAAAGAAGAACGAAAAAGCATGTACACTACCAAGCCAGAGGGACAACGTTGTCGGGCACGTTTTGACACGAACGCCGGGCCTTGCTTTTTTTTCCCTTTCCTTTCTTTTTCAGACGTCTGGCTCATGCGGTGCAGCCGAGCTGAGGCTATTCCGGGGTCGGAAAGGACGAGTTCCCTCTTTGGCCCTATTCTGAAAAGCTTCGTTTGCGAGGGGGGAGGGGGGGCCCAATCGCGTCGTTTCCCACGGCGATGCGATGCACTCTGCCTGCCTGCCTGCTGCATGGATCTTGACAAGACCCGGCTGCATCTTGCGATGGCGTGCCGTCATTGGGCAAGTTCTTTTTGTTTGTCTCCTTTTCTTGCTGTTGGTGACGAGTGGCGGCGCGGTTGCGGCTCTGTCCGGTAAATGAATGAGTGGGCGGACCGGACGGGTCTGGGAATAAGAGGGAATGACTTTTGGCCCTCTTGGCGGGCTTGGTTCGACGGGGGTCCCTCCAGGGCTGAAGGGGACAGGGGGGAGAAAGCTCGGGATGAGTTCGGGGTGTCGTCATATTCTGGACCAAAAGTCTGCCCAATTTTTACGAGACGTTTTCTACCGCGGCGCACCCTGGAAATAGATCATGAAGTGATTCCCCCCTTTTTTTGTCCTTCGGTACTTCAGCTACGATGCTCTGCCTCATCTTCCATACCAACTCTGTTTGCCGGGCAAAGGCTGGGATGTCGCTGTCCGCGTCGGTTGCGCCAGACGACGAAACGGCCTGGGCCCCCTTTCGTCCGGGACGCACAGATCCGCAACAGCCGGATGGGTGGGACCCACAGCGGAGACCCGGACGGAGGGGCCCACACCGGCGGCCGCAGAGATTTCGCGTTGCCCTAGCATTTTTGCGACAGAAAACTGACTCTTGCGCAGTCACATATGCAGTCACTTCCAGTGAAGTCTTGAACGCTAAGACGCCGCCATCACGGATTCTTCTTACTATTCTTGTTTATTCCCATGCCAAGCTACCCTTGCGCAAGCCAGTGGTGTGGGCGCTAGGTAACACAGGCCGAAGCTTCGGCAAGTGGAGTCGAAGGGGGTTAAGAAAAAGGTTTTTTCCCCTCTTTGATTACGCCTACGACTTGTGCTTATTCCCGGCTGACCAAGTGGGGGGTGTGGTGTCTGGACTGTTATCAGCGAGCTTCTAGCTCGGTGTTTGGCGTAACCTCGAGACTGGGACGAGCAGCGTGCGCCTGCCCACCGCCCGCCTCGCATCCCTTCCTATCACGAGGAATGACAAGAAGGTTAATGAGAGGGTGATCAGGGGGCCACGTTTTGGGCCGGGTCCCGATATCGCTCGACGCAGCCTGTGGTGGGAGAGTGCACATAACATGCGTATGTGCGGCGGCTGCGGCTCGAGCAGGTGGGTTAAGGGGACCGACCGTTGCACTTGTTAAGGGCACTGATGACAGAGCATCTTACGATAACCCAGGGGGGCCGCGGACGCACCCTGCGAGATGAGCCAAGATGGCGGGAGCTGGTCGGGAAGAGATGCCACAAAACCAGAGCTCAGGGCAGGGAGGGGTGTGTGTGTGTGTGATTTCAAGCAAGACGGCGGGATTGCGCGTGGGTGTGTGTATATGGCGTGGGATGCACGACCTCGAAAGACGTGACACGGGCTTGGGTTTGTCTGTCCCCCTCCTGGTTGATGCCCAAAAGACAAAATCCGTCGTCGTCGCGGATATCGATCGCGCAGGGTTCGTGGCCATGGGTGACGTGAACGCTTTGGGATGGCGGTTTGCCTATCGCTGCGGGCTGGTGGGCAGGGGGGTGTCGTGTTTAAAAGTCGGAGCTCGCGACTTGCGCTCCCCGCGTTTGCGGCCTCGTGGTCGGCGTCTATGGCCCCGGCCCGACGCTGCGGAGACGGTCGAGGAGCTTATCTCGTCGCGATGCCCAGACTTTTCGACGGGGAGGATAGCTTGGCTCTGTCGCCATTCGAGATCGAGGACCAGTCATGTTCGATGGTCAGCAACAGCCCCCCCCGAGGTTGTGGTAGCGCCGGCTGCTCTTGACGTGTGGCACGCCAATCGGGGCAATCCAGGACTGCCGACAAGGTGCATCGTCGCTTACTTTGCCCCTTCCAACATCGTCGCGAATCACCGACAGCGAAGGAGGTGCCGCCGCTCGAGCTCCCGACTAAGCTTGTCGCTACCCGTCAACACCGACATGGAAGTGCCGCTCCCCATTGCCGCCGGCGCCCGGGGCTTTCGGCCTGGGGAACAGCACAGGGATGTTTGTTCGGAGGGGCGTGCTGTTGCTGGGTGTCTTTGGGCTTTGAGTCTGTCAGTGCCATGGAACGGGGTGGCTTGATGAAGCGCTCGTACTGCGACTCGGCGGGTTCTGCTTTTGCGTGACTTCACTGGGGTGCTGTGGGAGGGGAATTGTGGACGGCAGCCCACTGAATTCGTGGGATGCGAAAGGCATCCACCCATCATCCATTGCGGCATCCATGTCATCGCATCAGCACCACGCTCATCGGAGGAATCAGTCGTCTTGAGGTGTGGCATTTTTAGGTTCAGGGGATGCCGGCGCGGGGCCCGAGATGCGGGGACCCCACCTCTGCCGCACTCGGGGCCGGGCCGGAACAAAACGGCGGGAGGCAGTGACTCTCTGCAAGCTCCGTCACCCAGTTGGTCGTGACATCAGGCCTACAAATGCTGAGAATGATTTCAGGGAAATGTTGAGGCGATTCCGCGCGTAAGGAGCGCTCAAAGCCTTCTTGACTTCGAACGGCGGCAGTGGATGGATAAAATTACAAAAAAAGATTCTCTAAGCACAGAGCTGCTCAAAAGTGTCCTGAAAGGGCAAAAGATGATCAGTGGGAGGCTTGAACTCCCGACCTTGGCATTACTCAACACGGCCGATGACGTATTAGTACCACGCTCTAACCAACTGAGCTAACCGACCCGCTTGGTTGACAATTTCGTTCCAAAGCAGCACTATGGACCCACAGGCAGCGCAAGGTCCCCACAATGCTGGGGAGGCGCAACTTCGCGTCACCCGGAGGTCGTCAATGAAGCCTTTCGTCTAGAGATTGTTTCTTTAACTGTGCTTTTAAAGCCTCTTTCAACTCTTAAATTTGTCGCAAGTTCCGACTCACAGATGTGCAATGTTCTTTTCTTTGAAACCGACAGTCGAAGCTGCCCTCTTGAGCAAATTTGGCCTCGAATACAGCAAAGCAGGTGCCTCACGGTGCTTGTGGTTGGTGACTTCCCTCTCGTGCCGTTGATGAGCAGTCCGCGTCTCGGCAAGAGCTTCCAGACAGGTTCGATTCTCCCGGCTCCTTCTCGGAGGTCAACAGACGCGATTTGACTTGACACTCTCCGACCATCATCACATCCTTCATCCAACCCATGGCATTGGCGCCGAATATTTCCATCTCAACAGCTACTCTCTCGGCAGCTCCACCAACGCTCACTTCTTCATTTCCTCCCTGGTATCATTCTTTCCAACCACTTGGGCCCGTCATGTCGTCTCCCATCCTTCGTTACATGATTACCATGGAAGCAGCACCCGCCGACGTGGTGCACCTCCACAGCCAAGACGACGCCTTGTCAGCGCCGCTCTCCATGCGGCTTCCGGTCGAGATACTGCACCATATCTACAATTTGCTCGACCCATACGACTTCAACGCCGCCCGACATACCTGTCGCTCGTGGTTCTTGGCTGGCCTAAACCGTTCGGTTCTCGTGTGCATGCTGCGGCGAGGAGGCTGGTGGGCAAGCGTCTCCAAAATCCTTCGCCTCGAGCTGCCCATTTCCTACCCGAAGCAGATGGTCGACGAGCAATGGGTCATGTCCAAGTGGCTGGCAAGGGAGTGTACTCTTGGACCACGCTCCGCCGGACCAGGGCCAGACTTTGTCGAGATCGGCCACACCCAGTGCACCGACTTGGGTGTCGACAACTCCCCTTCTGCCCCGGGCAATCCCGTCGCCAACCTCACTCCGAGTGTCTGCGGTCGCTATCTGACGGTACACCGCGGATGCAACATCTATGTTTACGAGCTAAACCATAGGTGCGATGGGCTGATCCATAACTGGTCGGTTTCTCCGTAGGAGGAGACAGCGAAGTACCCAAAAGGCCTCCTCCGACCGATAACTCGAATCTTCTGCCCAGGGAATGTCCTTGCATGCGCCATAGACACAACCTTGGGACGGCACGCCATTGCCGCTCTTCTGGAGGGACAAACCGGCATAGTCTGCGACCTTGTCTTCCCAGGGGCCTCGGGCAAGAAATCCGTCACTTCTTCGACACATCTGCTGGGCGATGGACACGATACTATCGCGGGTGGTTCGCAAGATCAAGAACGTCAAGTGTGCGTCTGTCGGCGGTGGCCAGCGTTTCGGCGTCCACCACTCGAGACTGGGCCCAGATCCGTCTACCGCAATGTCTGCCGGGCTGACGACCTACCTCGTTCTGTTGCCATATGCCCCCATCGCGAGTGTGTCGCATTTGGCTGCGCTTCCGCCATTGAGCTTCACTGGATCGATGCACTCACTGGCCAGGATCTCGTGCGCCGCTTTCCGCTGTCGACACCAAGCGATTTCCTCTACTTTCTTCCACCTCGGCTTGCCATCGATTCTGCAAAAAGGATTCGACTTCTCAGTTCAGCTGCAGCCGTGGATTACACTACCTCGATCCATAACATACTTGGCGCATTCGGCCCCGTCGATGCATATCCCCGGGAAATTCCTGCCGTCATCTCGCGCCTTGAGACTTCCGCTGCTGGGCCGGAGATCAACATCTCCAACGTCTACACAATCACCGACCAGCTCGCTGCATCTCCAAACCCATCTTCGACACACCGGAATACGTGGATTAGACCCATTGGGAGACCGTCTAGTTCAGCTTCGGCAACCCCTTCAGACCACTACCGGGCCATTCCGTTGGGCGATGGCTACCACATACTCTTCATCGAGCCCCGAACAGGACACTTGTGCTTAGGAGCCGACGCACCAGTCGGTGCCCTGACCCGTCTTCAGAGGAAAATACAATTCAGGCCACCTCTTGCAGCGAGCTCAAATGCTCCGACTGCTTATGCTGTGGGTGCCGATCTGAGACACGGTGTCCGAGTCGCCGCAGTGTTTCCGACGACACGATGGGTTGATGCTGTTGGTTATCAGTCGGAAAAGCAACTTCTCGTCTTTTACAGCATCCCAATCGATGTTTTTCAGGATATATCCTTCTATGGAAGCCTGGACGACCCGACCGATCGCGTCGTCGCAGACTGGGTATGGTGGTGGCCAATGTCGTCAATACGCGCCTTCTCAGTAGCGCACGAGAACGGCTACCCGATGGTCAATCCACTTACGAGGCCTTCTTATCCACTAGATATCGATTGCCAGGTCATCGCGGCCTGTTCTGGGATCTTTGAGCTGGCAGTTGACGCTGGGCCAGACATGCTTATCTGGGCATTCAGCACCGAGGGTTGGGGACGGTGCTGGGCGCTCAACATTGGCCAGACAAGGCACATCAGGAGAAGCTCGGTGCAGCAAGACGGAAGCATACGGGAGTTTGACGGCGACGGCGACGTCATAATGCCGGATTCGGAGGATGATTCGCAACAGGCAAGCGATGGGGCATCAGCTTTGGTAGGGCACACGCTGGACGGGTCTGTCACGCCCACATCCGCGCGTCCCACTTGGCAAAGACCTTTGGCAGAGAGGTACTATCGCCTGACGACTGGCCGCGGACAACAACACGCCAACGGGACTGTCAGCGTCGACCTAGTGGAGGACGTTCGCGGACTTGCCAGAATTGACATTGAACTTCGTTGATCCGACCTCAGTCGCGGGAGCTTGGAATGACGAGAGCAATGGCATCCTACAAGAATCACTAAAAGCAAAACACCTAGAATCCTCACCAATGAACCTGTATCCTTTTCCTTTGCAACTTTCCAATCCCGTGTCAATGGAACGTCAAGACCAGTGAATTCTATGACCTTTAACCGCGACATGTCTCAAGTCTACCGTCTATATACCCCGTGTATCGTGTAATCCTTCTTGGGCCCGTTCACAGTGTATCCAATGTTCCACTCCTTCAGGTTGACGGCCTTGAAAATAAAGTCGTAATTGACGTTGTAGAAGTCATCAATGCAGAGATGGCCGGCCTTGGCCTGCCAGCCCTTCTGGTCAGCCCCTTCCGGGGGCGGGAGGAACTCGATCTCGTGAAAGAGGTAGTCCGCCCGCTTCGCGTCATCCGTCTTGACGAACCAGACACTCAGACAATCCTTCTTCTCGTCGTACCGCCAAACGTAGCGCCGGGTCGCCCGGAACACGAGCCCGTTGTCGGCGCGGAACTCGCCGTCCTCGACGTAGAGGTACTCCGCCGCCAGGCCCTCCTCGTCGGAGGCCGGGTCCCCCTCGTCGTCGCCCGGCGCCGAGCCGGAGACGCACTTGAGCCCGTCGGCGGTCCTGTCGCGGAGGAGGAACTGCGCCGTCCCGCTGAAGTGGCCGCTCGGGTGCGAGGGGAGTCTGCTGACGAGGTCGCGCTCGAGCCGCCACGTGCCGAGGAGGCTGCGGAAGACGGCCTTGGCGACGAAGCGCGGGGACGTGAGCCCCGCGACGGCGGTGGCGTGGGTCTGCGCGAGGGACTTTGCGGCTTCGGCCCTGGCGCTGGCGTCGGCTAAGGGGGAGAGGTAGCGCGCGGGGGTGAGGATGTCCATGGGCTTGCCGTTGTGGGGGAGGACGGGGGTGGGCGGCGCGGGGGAGGGCGAGATGGGGATGCCGAGGGCGGAGGAGAATTCCTGCATGAGGTAGGCGTAGTCGCCCATGGGGAACTGGGAGGTGCGGGGGTCGTCGCGGAGGGAGACGGTGCGCCAGTCGGAGGCGTCGTCGAGGAGGGCGTCGTCGAGCCTGGGCGGGCGCGGGGCGAGGGCCGCGGGGGTCCAGAGGGCGGCGAGGAAGCGGGCCTGCATCTCCATCACGCCCCAGTAGGGCGACCTGTAGAAGCCGACGAAGCCGAGGGACGGGAGGTCCTTGACGTGGGTGCCGTGGAAGGCGAGGGCGAGGGGGAGGTCGCGGTGGTCGGGGGAGTGCTGGAGGGTCTCGAGGACGTGGGAGGGGAGGAAGGAGAGGCACGGGGAGGGGTCGAAGCCCGTGGCCAGGACGACGGCGGCCACGTTATCGATTGTCTCGGCGGAGGTGGTGGCTGTTGTGTTGGTGACGGCCTGGAGTTTGCCGTTGGAGACGCGGATGAGGCCGGAGCGGACAAACTCCATGTAGTTCTCGCTCACGGCGAGGTAGGCCGGCTCGCTGTGGTGCTTCGGGGTGACGGCGACGCTTTCCGAGAAGTCGGACTGGTCCTGGCCGAGCGAGGTGGTGTAGATGCTGTGAGTGAGCTTCGCGGCATCGGGTGTGATGTGGCCCTGGCTGTTCTGGAGGGGCTGCGGTCTGTTGTTGAGGTTGTAAGACGGGAAGTCCAGAGGGAGGAAGGGAGCTGCAGGTGATCCGGGCTGGTCATCGTCAGTATGAGGTTTGCCACTGGGATATAATTCAACATTACCTTTGGCGTCGTATACAGCGGAAAGACCCAGACGGGACGCTGGATGAGGTGGTGGACCGACAACTTGTCCGCATTCGGCACCGGACTCGGATTGGGCGCGTTCACGGCAGCCGAGACGTGAGTCGCGATGGTTCCCGAGATCTCAACCCCAGACATCTGGCCCCCGACGACCAAGATCTTGCCGCCATCCTGCACGCCCTTCGGCAACAAGCTCTTGAGATCGCGGTACTTGCTGCTGTGGATCACGGGCACATCCGTCCCCTTCACAACATCCGGGATGATGGGCTTCCCAAAGAAGCCCGAAGTCACGAGCAGGTAGTCGAACACGCTCGTCTCCTCGCCAGCCTCGGACTCGACCGTGACGCTCCACGTGCCGTCGCCGGCCACATCCGTCTCCACGACGCGGTGGCCCAGCTTCACCTCGGCGCCCTTGTAGCGCTCGAGGTAACGCTCGAGGTAGCGGCCGACCTGCCAGGCGCGGGGGAACTCGGGCTCGTCGGCGGCCCAGGCGTGGTCGCTGAACTGGACGGTGTGCTTGCTCTGGTTCGCGACCATGAGCGGGTGCACGAGGCCGTCGGCGTCGTCGCGGCGCGTGGGCCACAGGCCGCCGATGCGCTTCTGGGCGTCGTAGATTGTCACGGTGAAGGCGCCCGCGGGGGCGTTGTGGAGGAGGGTCTTGGCCGCGACGAGGCCGGACGGGCCGGCGCCTGGGGTGCTGTGAGTGAGATGCTCGGCCCGGGGACGGGGACGGGGGTGTGTAAGTTACCGACGATGCACACGCGCTTGGCCATGACGGGCGCAGGGGTGAGGCGGGATGGAGGTGGGATGAGCGAGGTGATGCCCCTCACTCTGTCAAGTATCCCTGTCGGAGGAGCTGGGGGAGGCGAGACAACGATAGGAGAAGCTGCTTTGGCGGTTGTTATCTCCTTTTCAGTCACATCATCACGTGGACCTGAAAAAGGTGAGCGATAACTCGTCGGCGTCGAGCTACGGATGCTAAAGGAGGGAGTTCTCACGTCAGCTCCGCCGGAAACGCCTCGTGAGGTTTCGGGGATAAGCGATGGCGGGGCTTGTCGCCGATCGCCGCTCTTAGTCATCGGATTAGCGATCCACAGTTGGCGGGACTTGTCGACGACTGGCACCAGCTGGCAGCTGGTGACGCTCTGCCTGAACTGGTTCCGATGCGATTCGCCCAGCCAGACTCTCGGATACCTCTCGGCCGGTTGGCTAGACTCGACGGCTGGCCTACATCCGTGTCGGCTTCTTGCAGCTCCCTGCGGTATCTTCTTGGGTTCGGACGACACTTGGGCCGTTGACCATTCGTTATTGGGACGATCTTGGATCTCTGAACTCTCCAAAAGCCACCTCTCCTTCCTGGAAGGCCTTTGAATTGGAGACACTCTTCACGCATCACAGATGTTGCATAGGTATTCGCCAAGCCGGAAAGAAATCAATGTCTCCGAGGTTCTTCCAAAGGCACAAAAGCTACGTAGGTTAATCAGTAACTCATTTGACCCAGGGACCTCTCACGACCTGCCGTCGGCTGTCTGGGCTTGCTCTCGGCCTGATGTGTGGTGCGGGCTCTTGCATCTTTCCCTGTGATACACGCTTTCTCCCAGCCAACCAGCCATGCTTTCAATCTTGCAGACGAAGTTCGCCATACCATTGCAGTGCCGCACAATCATACACGAGACTGGAGTACAGATCTTGGGCAACGGCGACACCCTTGTCTTCGCGTGGCTGTTAGGGAATGAGGACCTCGATCGCGTATCACTAACATGACCAGCGCTGGGCTCGGATGTCGTCCAATGTCTTCTGCAACGAAGCACTATCCAGTCCGTTATGCCCTCCGGTCGGGCCGAGGTTACTCACTTTGGCAGCCAACCTTGAAGATAACGTGGTTGCTGAACTGAAGTCTCTCTCGACAGGCTGGCTAGTGGTTTCGCAGATCAACCGCACGGCGTTTTCTACCCCGCGATCTCGACTGGCAACTTCCCCAGGCCATGTTCCTCTAATTTTCGACCATCTCTCAGCAAAGCAACATCCTCCGGGCAACGTATTGACGATACACAAGTTCCGATGGGCACGGCTACTGCTTTATCGGATGGAAGTTTCAACAGCCAGGCGAAACGTCCGATCTCAACTGTCGCCATCAGCCACAATTGAGCCATGCTTCTCTTGCGACCCTCCCAGTGATGGATTTCTTGCTGGTGCCAGTGTTTGAACAAGCTACCGAGCTATTGGCTTGTTACCTTGTTATCTGTGTGGTCAAGTTTCTACTGCATGCTCGTGATGTCTATGGCGGGGGTATAGGTGTGAAATATCCGTGCAGCCATCCCAAGATGGGCCAAAGAGTACTACCTTATGTGAAAAACAACCTACACATCCCTGCCTTCCAAAGCGTGTGTTGCTTAAATTCACCTCCCACCCACCCACTAGGTCATGATACCTACCGCCCATCTCGCGCGTTTGCACAGCTTTTACTTATAGCCTCGTTTTACGCTGCCGAGGACTCGGGCCCTTATTCTCCATCGTTGCCGCCTCGAGCCCATCTCCTGATACGATCGAAATAACCATCAGAGAAGCTTTGAATCGCGTCTATTGACAAGATGGGTGTCAATGATCACAAGGCGAGCGCCGTCGAGAATGAAAAGACCACGACCCACGGTTCGAAGCTGGGGCTTGACGTCGCCCTTCACCCAGACGCGCACCTGACTGAGGAGGAAAAGGCGGAAGTGGTCAGGAGCTCCCTGCGCAGGTCTCAACCGCCTACATGCTGACATCTTGACAGGATCGCAAGCTCGTCAGGCGTTTGGATTACGCTCTCATTCCATGGGTATGCATCACCCCGAGTGATTGATCAGAGCCGGCTAACCCCGTACGCAGCTGTGCCTCCTCTATCTCCTCGCTTTCCTGGACAGAACCAACATCGGAAACGCAAAGATCGATGGCATGAACCGCGACCTGCACCTCACGGACTCGCAGTACAACTCGACGCTCACAATATTCTTCGTCTCATACGCCGTCTTTGAGCCCGTAACAAACATTCTGCTCAGAAAGATGCGGCCGTCGGTCTTCATCCCTGTCATCATGTGAATGATCCCCCATTCGACCAAGTCATATCACAGAACTAACTGTTCAGGATCTTGTGGGGTGCCTGCATGACCAGCATGGGCTTCGTCAAGAACTGGAGCGGGTTGATGGCAGCCCGGTGGTTCTTGGGTCTCACCGAAGCCGGCCTGTTCCCCGGAGTCAACTACTACCTGTCGTGCTGGTACCGAAGATCAGAATTCGGAATCCGAGCTGTGAGTTCCCCCGCAAACAACATTACCCGCACCCAGCTCACCATTCCAGGCCATCTTCTTCTCCGCCGCCGCCATCTCCGGCTCCTTCGGCGGCGCCCTCGCCGCGGCGATCGGCAAAATGGACGGCGTCGGCAACCTCCCGGGATGGGCATGGATCTTCATCCTCGAGGGCCTCCTCACCGTCGTCATCGGCGTCGCCTCCTTCTGGATGGTCCACGACTTCCCCGACGAGGCCAAGTTCCTTACCCCGCAGGAGCGCGCCCGCGTCATCCACCGCCTCAAGATGGACCAGCAGAGCTCCGCCGACCACGAGGAGTTCCGGATGACGTACTTTTGGCAGGCCGTCGGCGACTGGAAGATGTGGCTCGGCATGGTCATCTACATGGGCTGCGACATGCCGCTGTACGCCTTCAGCCTGTTCCTGCCCACCATCGTCGAGCAGCTCGGCTGGGACGCGGGCGACGTCGTGCGCTCGCAGCTCATGACGGTGCCGCCCTACGCCGTCGCCGCCCTCTTCACCGTCTTCGTGGGCTGGGCCGCCGACAAGACGCGCCGCCGCGGGCTGTGCAACGTCCTCGTCAGCCTGCTCGGCATCGTCGGCTTCGCGATGCTCGTCGGGGCGGAGGACCCGCGGGTCAAGTACGCCGGCACGTTTCTCGGCGCCTTGGGCATCTACCCGTGCATCGCCAACACCATCACCTGGGTCGCGAACAACATCGAGGGCGTGTACAAGCGCGGCGTGGTGCTGGGGTTCGTCATCGGCTGGGGCAACCTCAACGGCATCGTCAGCTCCAACATCTACTTCAACAAGCCGCGCTTCGCCGAGGGCCACGGCATCGTGCTGGCGTACCTGGCCATATGTCTGTGTCTCGGGAGCGTGCTCATGTCAACCCTGCTGATGATGGAGAACACGAAGCGCAGGCAGGGGAAGAGGGATTACTGGGTGGAGGGCAGGACGGAGAAGGAGGTCGAGGCGCTTGGGGACATGAGGCCGGATTTCCAGTACACACTCTGAGCATCATTTGGTTGTCATCGCTCAAGGCTCATTTCTCTTTTTTTTCTGATAAACCAAAGCGATTTTTTCCCCAAGATTTGTTTTCTCAAGGTACCTTGACGATTGGACACCGATTTGGTGCGCCGAGACTTCGCAATGCCCCCACAATTTACGATGAGCCCTAATAGATAATAAAACTCGCAAGGGACCTCAACAACTCAAGAGATTCCAACATCTCGTTCGCCCTGATGGTCTAGCGGTATGATTCTCCCTTAGGGCTTCAAAACCCCAGATTGGGAGAGGTCCCAGGTTCGATCCCTGGTTAGGGCCCAATTCTTTTGATTTTTGCCTATTTTGCTGTCCTGATTGATGCACTCGAGCCTGAGCGTGTCGGGGGCGAAAGATTGAGTCATTCCGGCCGTCAGAACTCATTTTTGGCGTGTTCAAGTCGCCAGCAGCTGAGACATGACAGCGCATTGTCAACGGTCTAATGTCTCAGGTCGCGTTGTGCATCCTGCCGCAGACAGTTCTCCGTGCTCTCCTCTGTGGTGGGTGAGTAGTTTATCCCTTTCGTCACACGTTTACTGGTACATCCATCATGCCCGACCTTATCTCACTTTGTGTCACGAATCCGACTCGGCCGAGATCGAGTGTAGTCATACGGTGGTGTTGTCACGGTACTGCATGTTGGCTCTTCATCAAGGCGTGTGACCGCAACGGCTTTGCCCGTCCGGTCGAAATTTGATCTGTTCCCATACTTGATACTTGATGAGACTTTGAGATGCAGTCTTATCGGGTCGCACATGACGATCAAGTCCTGTGTAAGAGTCATAGCTGCGTCGGATGTGTATTTCTTGGCAGCTGTCGTGCTCCAACCCCTCCCACGAGTCGTTCAGGAAGACGAAGATTGCTCTTGTATGACTGTCCTGCATGTTGACTTTTGTGTTTTGACTTGGTTCTTATCTTGGTCGTCTACACAGAGAAGGTCAGCAACGAGTTGGTGAGAGTCGAGGAGACGAGGCTACAATAATCAACATGGATCCAATCTCTCTCTCATCACATCAACTGCTGAAGGACCAGCACCTGGGCGTACTGTGTGCAACTCATAGCTATTCCGAAGGACTGACGCCTTTTAAGGCGAATTACAAAACTTGATTGGAGTTAATTGGGAGATGTTATGGACCTTCATGAACCCTGAGATGTACCGGCGTTATTCCAGTCGGCAGTTGATGGGATATCCTGCGCCAGACACAGGTGTCAACTTCAACCGACGAAGCCATGAAATGACGTAAGTTGCCTCAGTTTATATGACTAACATATTCACTAATAAAATACCCCAAATACCTATATTGGGACATGCTCAAAACTCGGGAAAGCTCATGTTCACTGATTGGTCAAGCTTCTTTTCACGAGTTGACGTTGTGAAGATGGATACAGACGTGTGGGGGAGCACATTGACGTTGTTGCCAAGTAACGCCTCCGAAGCAAATCGAACGTTTCAATGCTTCACTCTCCCAAGATCAAAACCCTTCACAGCAACAGCCTTGTGGAAAATCCTTGAGAATTCATTGATTCACCTGCTCAAATTCAATTGGGTATCTAAACATGCACCTAAACTGCCTGCGTCACCGTCGACCTCGTCTGCTCCTCCACAACCTCGCGGAAGATGTAGTTCTTCTTCGCCATGTCGTCGACCCCGCTGCGGTCCCCAAACACCTCGTCCATCTGCTCGAGCGTCTTTCCGTTGGTCTCGGGGACGCAGAACCAGGTCCAGACAAGGGAGAGCAGACAGAACACCGCGAAGAAGACGTACGCGCCGAAGCCGGTGTTCTGGATCAGGGGAGGGGTGATGAGGCCGATGATGAAGTTGTTGATCCAGTCTGGTCTCGTGTTAGCATCCGGTGAACCATCACAACGTTAACTGGTGGGGGGACCTACTGGAACAAGTAGAGATCGCGACACCCTTGGCACGCAGCGAGGAGGGGAACACCTCGCTAGGCACGGCCCACGGCACCGGGCCCCACGAAGCTCCGAAGCAGAGCATGTAGAGCAGGAGGAAGGCGACGCTGACCCATCCCTGGGTCGTGTAGCTGGGCCAGTCGTGCGAGTAGACTCCGACGAGGGCGGCGATGACGGTGTGCGAGATGGTCATGCACAAGCTACCGATGAGCAGGATCCACCTGCGTCCGAAGCGGTCCATGGTCCACAGGCTGGGAATCACACCGACCAGCTGGACGCAGTTGAGGACGCCGGACATGATGAGCTGCATGTTGTGGTCCAGGCCCATGGTCTGGAAGAGAGTCGGGGAGTAGTAGATGAGGGCGTTGATACCTTGTGATCGTTAGCGAGAGAAAGTTCAACGACGAAAAATTGAAGGGGGTGGTGTTGCTGCGGGCACTACTCACCGACGAACTGCTGGAAGAACATGAGACCGGCGCCGACGTGGGTGCGCTTCCAGCAACCGGCCTTGAAGCAGTCGGTCCACGACACCACCTCGAGCTTGAGGCTGCTGGAGAGGTCGTTGTTGGCGGTGAGGGTGGGGTGGCGCTCGGCCAGCGCGGCGTTCTGGAAGCGGGACTCGGCGATGATCTCCATCCACTCGCGGCGGACGCGGGGGTCGGTGTCGGGGAGGCTGCGCAGCTTGGACAGGTTGTGGAGGGCCTCGGCCTCGCGGCCCTTGGAGGCGAGCCACCGCGGGGAGTAGGGGAGGAAGACGGCGCCGAAGCCCAGGAGGAGACCCGGGAGGATCTGGATGAGGAAGGGGAGCTGCCAGGACCAGTGGTTGGGGATGCCCTTGGTGCCGAACGTGATCCAGAAGGAGATGACGATGCCCGTCACGATGGAGAGTTGCTCAAAGACGAGGAGGGAGCCGCGGATCTCGGGAGGGGAGATTTCGGAGATGTATAGGGGCACAACCATGGAAAGCCTGTTAAGAGTTAGTCTCTGTGAGACAAGGGTTGGGAGAGATTGAGCTTACATGCCAATGCCGAGACCGCCAATGAAGCGGCCACCGACGAGCATGTCGTAGTTGAGCGCGGAGGTCTGGATGGCGGAGCCGATGGTGAAGACAACGACGGCAACCATGATGGAGCGCTTGCGGGAGATCCAGTCGGCGATCCAGCCCTGGTTCAGCGCGCCGATGAAGGCGCCCAGAGTGATCATGGCCGTCATGAGACCCTTCTTGAAGCCGGAGCCGGCGGCGTGGTCAGAAACTTCGGGGAAGCGCTCGAGGAACTGGTCCATGACCAGGGTGACGGAGATGACACCCTGGTCGTAGCCAAAGAGCAAGCCTCCTATCGCGGAAAAGGCGGCGCAGAGGGCGACGTAGTGAGAGGCGAAGATGCCACGGAAACCTGGGCCAGAGTCAGCCTCGCGTCGTACAAGGTTTCAGTCAAGAGTGTATACCTGAGGGTCCATAGGGCTCGAGAGATGCGTCGGAGAGAACCGTCTCTTGTTGTTCGGTGGAGACGCCATAGTTGGTCGACGTCTTCTCCTCGTCGGAGGCCGATTGTGATCTGCGACCCATGGTGCTTATGGTGATTGTAGTCTGAGGAATCTCTAGTCAGTTCATGACAGCTCAGGAGGATGTTGATGTGAAACGGATGCCTGACTAAGCCTGATGCTGCTCAGGAGAACGTTTGGGATGAACTCACTTGTACTTCGAGAAGTGCCAACCTGTGGTCAAGGTTCAATGCAAGCAAGTAGGCTCAGCTGTCCAGTCTGATAAACGGACAGGGGAGGTTTCAGCGCCAGAGACAAGAGAGGGAGAGAAGAGGAGCTTTGATCGCACTCGACTGAGTCGCAAAAGGCACAGACAAGAGTCCCCAAACATGGCACACGACGACGTCTTTATAGACTTTTCCGACGTCTGGACCGCGGCGAAGCAAGGACGTACCTCCTCCTGGCCGGTGCCCAGCCAGACCAGCGTCCAGCGCCGGACCCGAGGACGCCCGTTCAATTCACGACATCGAAGGGGGTGGGATCCACCGTGCCTGGAAAGCCGTAGATTCTCGTTGACGACGACGTGGTGTGGGATACCCAGCCGCGGCGGCGACCAATGGACGGGGGCTCGTTGGTCAAGGGGCCGGCGAGCCGCTAAATCGCGGGGGAATGAAAAGAGGGTTTTCTGGGGAATTGGGGAATCCGTGTCCATGTGTGTACATAGTCAAGTAGTAGTGTACGGCGTAATAGTGTACGGCATGCATGCTTCTGTCACTTGCGGCGCCACAGATTTGGCGGCTAACACACCGCGGCCATCAGTCCGGGCAACATACCCAGCAAACAGGCGGCCGGGGTCATGCCCGCGGCAGTTGTCGACAACTTGGCACGGGCTGGGAAGAGCGAAGGTTGTCGCGGGTTGGCGGCGCGTTCGAACATGTTCTCGAGAGGGCCAGCAAAATCAGGGCCGATGACATTCCCTGACGGGCGATCCCTGCCGGGCCCCAGTCGCTCGGAGGGAGTCCGTTAATCGAGCACCCGGGTGGGACTATGGAAGGGCGTCGAAGGCGACGAGCCCGTGGGTGGTGTGATTCGAATCCCTCTCTGCTTCCAGGGCGATAAGACACCGCCGGGGGGTGGTTGTTGGAAGATTCTCGCAACGCGGTGCGGCGGCCGTGGGGGGGAGAAGCTGACGGGTTCGGTGGAGATTATGGCCTGGAAGACGCCTCTCAACGAGCCTCGAAAAGCTCCGGAATCTGGCCGTGGAACGCTCCACAGACAAGGGGCAGCTGTCCAGGGTCTGGGAGCGTGGTTGGCCGTCATTGTTCCTGTTAACGCGAGTCAGGGGCGCCGCTCTCTACCGCTGCAACATGCATTAACAACTTCGTCATAGGCTGCCCGAAGCAGACGACGGGGGGGATCAGAGCTGGGACGGTTCAAAGCGGCAATTCCTACCGGCCGGGGGGACGCCTTCACCGGGCTGCTGTGCGGGGGAGTAGGTAGGGGCTTTCTTCCTCTTCGGTGCGGGCGGGCAAGTTGCTCCGATGCAGCTATTTCCACATCTCACCAACCGGGCAATGCTTTTATCCTCTCGACTTCCCTTGCTGTCCACAGTCGTCCCATTTCCACGAAAAACGGCACCATCTGACGGGGCGAAAGGGTCAAATCATGTCGACGACATGTCTGGTACGTCTTGTCTTTCTTTTCCACCTGGGCCTTTACCCCAGATTGCCACACGGGAGTTAAATCTACCCCGGATTTCGTCTAAGCAGGCGGGAATCTGGAGTCTGGAGATGCATATGGAGGCCTGGAGTTCTGGAGAAGCGGCTTTGCTGACTGATCCGGGGGTTTCGTCTCCGTGTGTGTGTGCGCGTGTGTGTGCGTGAGAGAGACTGATGGAGATTTTGATCCAAATGCGGAATCGAATGAACCACTTCGGAAATTCAGACCTCATTCAGCCAGACAACCACCTCCACTTTCTCTCTACACGGCACGGCAGCAGAGCCCCAACTGACCCCCCCGATGAACAGACCTGCAAGAAGCAACATCTCAAATGCGCGTGGAGCACAGATGACGCCGCTCCCGCTGGTCCGTCGCCGTCGTCGTGTATCCGATGCAGAGCAACTGGCAAGGACTGCGTCCCGGCCCCTGTTGTTCGGTTCAAGCATTCGACCGAGTAAGCCCCACGCAAAGCGTCCTCCGTCGCCGACTCGCAGGTTGCCAAGACGGTCCGAGACCCGTTCTCGTGGTCGCCGTGGTCGTCGTCACGAGGTCGTGCTGTTGCATAGGTATTTGCGGGAACGCTGATCAGTTGTCTGTTTGCTATCAGGACGCCGAGCGCCTCGGGCCAGACGTGGGTGCGTTATCCGCGGCGTTGTAAGTGTCCGCAACTTTCCGTGTATTGCTCTTGGCGCGGATGCCCGATACTGGAGACGTATTCGCTCGTGTCGTGCGTGTCGCACTGGATGAGGAGATGACGGCGGTGACTAAATGCCTCGCCAGTACACTTTGTCGATGAGACGCAGGAACTCGAGGCCCTCTATTGGTCTGAGGATGGCAATACCCCCTTTTCGCAGCACTCAGATCGGCCCCCTCAGGAGCAAAGAGTCGTGGAATCAACTCCCTCCGCCAACAACACGGTCCATGAGTGTCAGGCCGTGACCGTCAGCCCTCTCAGTCTCCCGACTTCCACTCCAACCGCGAGTTGGAAAGAGGTGCGCACGCCTTTGCCGCCCATCTACAGCGCCATCCCGCCAGGTTCGACCATCGGGCTGGCCAACTATGAGCATCGCGGCGATGTCGTCTTTCCCTTCACCCAGCCCCACGAGGTGAGGTTGATGAAGTACTACCTGGAATACATGTGCACATGGGTACGCCTCTCTCACATACCTCTGTCTGTTCCTCTATCACGACACCTCTGACAAGCGCCCAGTTCGATCTCTGCGATGCCCGCCGTCACTTCGCCATCGTCGTCCCCCAGCGCGCCATCACCTGCCCGACGCTCCTCAACGCCATCTTCGCCCTCTCCTCGCGCCACCTCAGCCTGCACAACCAGTACGACCCCTACGCGTCGGACCGCTACCACCAGGAGTGCCTCAAGCACCTGACGGCCATCTCCAACGACTCGTCGGCCCTCACCAACGACGACCTCCTCGCGGCCACCATCCTCCTCCGCACCCTCGAGGAGCTCGACGTGCCGCTCATCGGCACCGACCACGAGGGCCACCTCCTCGGCATCCAGCTCTTCGTCAACACCCAGAACGCGTCGGCCACGCCGCCGAGCCCGCTGCGCCAGGCCTCCTTCTGGGTCGGCCTGCGCCAGGAGATCACCATGGCCTTCGCCACGCAGCGGCCCATCAAGGTCAAGCTCGACCACCTCTTCATCGACCGCTCCTTCTCCCCCGCCGACGACGACTGCTGGGCCAACCGCATCGTCGTGCACTGCGCCGAGGTCGTGCAGTTCTGCTTCGGCGAGGTCGAGCAGCGCAGGCGGGAGTACCAGCGGCTGCTCGAGTACGACCGCAGCTGGCTGAGGGCGCGGCCGCTGTCGTGGCTGCCCATCGCCTACTGCGAGCCCGAGCCGGCGGCCGACCGGGTGTTTCCGCAGATCTTCTACATCAACCACGCCGTCGGTACGTGTGTGATCTGTCATGTCACGTACCAACACTGGACGTGACGCCTGCTGACCGTCGGCAGTTATTGGGAACGTACACGGCGCTCTTGCTCGGGCGTTGTTGATGTGCCACGACGAGAGCATCCCGCGGATAGGCCCCGCGCGGAGATTAGCCAGGCACAAGCTGGATGTAAGTTGCCGACTCCTAGTTGGAAGTGCTGTGTACATTTCTGATAATAACTACGCAGAACGACATTAGAATGCAGATTCGCGAGTTATGCGGCACCGCCCTCTCCAACAAGGCCACCATCCCGGCCATGTTCACAGCCTGCATGGGCGTGACGGCCTGCGGGGACAGGTTCACAGACCACGCCGAGCAGAGGGCTCTCTTGGACATCTTGGTCAAGACGGACGAGGAACACATGTGGCCGACGGCGTCGGCGCAGTCCCATCTGAAGCGGGCCTGGGGCTGGGAGGACGATTCATGACAGTCTGAGGTAGCGTCGACGCACTCCTCGTGTACCGCGTATGAACAAAGTTGTAAATAAATGTCCAGCCATGGCAGGTGACCGAGTCGCAAATCGACAGTCGCTGCCGCGACGAATGATCACGTTGATAATTCCCGCAGTGCGCAACCAATTAGATGAATCCCAATTCCGAACCCCCAGCATCGTGACATCCGCGCTGCCCCGGACCCCCCCAAACCCCAGAATCCCCGGATGCGGCATCCCACCGGGCGAAAGTGCAATCAGGGGGTGGTGGATGAGAGGGGAAAAGTTCCAGATGAGCGGATCCAACATTGACGTGCGGAGAAGTAAGGTAGGTGGGTGTGGGAGGATATCAAGATAGACTCACTCAGCCGCGGTCCGGGTTACATGGCACCCGGGGTGACATATGCAGGGTAATCTATGCAAAGGCTTTTTTTCTTTTTCTTTTCGTCATTCTCGACTCCGTTTCTATTACACGTGTACTTGCCGGGTTGTTGGGGCCATGGCCGCGTTGACGCCGCCACGCAGCATCCATGAGTTGAATCGGACCAAATTGCCCTGACGTCCCAGAACTGAATCGGGGCAACTTGCCCCGATCAACCTCGAGAACCAATCCGCGTACTCGTTTTACGCATCCCCAACTCCCCCACTTGCCTCTTTCAGGCCTTGAGGAAGGTGGGCGTGGCATCGAGACGTCTTACATCGGCGCCAGACCAGGTTTCGCCTCACCCCGTTTTGAGCCTCTCTCCAACTCCACGTCTCCAAATTCCCCAACTTGCAAGCGCGTGCCGTTGTGCGGGAGTGGGAATTTCTGTGATTTTTTTTTTCTTTTTTTTTTTTTGGTGGGTGAGACCATCTCTCCGCACGTCTCCATGTCTCTGACCGCGCCATGTGGATTTCTTTTGCGCTTCTGCTTTCCAAAGACAGACCGATTCATGCCTTGAATACGGGCAAATCCGTCTGCTGCAGGCCACTTCTCGGTCGCTGGCGTCAGTGGCGGCGCCCCACGATGGGATATCCTCCCGGAAACCGGTTTCCGACCGAAAGCCGAACAGCCTTGTGCGAGGCAGAGACGGTGAGAAGAGGCGCGGGGAGACGGTATATAATGCGGCCAGCCGCCTTTGTCCGCAGATGTCTCACAAGTCTCGAAGGAAGCCGTTGAGTTGCCCGAGTGATTGCCGTCGTTTCTTGTTCATTCCATTGTCCGCGTGATACCCTCTCCATCCTTCTTACCGCTCTCACCGTCCCGACGCCGCGAGACTCACGAGATATCCTCTACCGTCCTCCCAATTCGCTCCCCCAGACCTTCAGACACACACACACACAATGTCGACACGGAAACTCCAAGTAGGCGTCGCCGGCCTCGGTCGCATGGGCAAGCGCCACGCCCTCAACTTCCACCAGAACGTGCCCCGCGCGACCCTCGTCGCCGTCAGCTCCCCCGACGCCGCCGAGCGCCAATGGGCCGCCGAGAACCTCGCGCCGCACGGCGTCGCCGTCTACGAGTCCTACGACGACATGGTCGCCCACCAGGGCCTCGAGGCCGTCTGCGTCGCCTCCGCCACCTCCGTCCACGCCGAGCAGGCCATCAAGGCCATCGACGCGGGCAAGCACGTCCTCTGCGAGAAGCCGCTGGGCACGACGGTCGAAGTCGTGAGTGCTTTTCCCCCTTCTCATCTGTCACCATCCATGGAAACATACTGACAAACATCCAAAAGTCCCAAACAGTAGTCGACGCGGCCGCCAAGCGCCCCGACCTCAAAGTCATGTGCGGCTTCTCGCGCCGCTTCGACGCCTCGTACCGCGACGCCCACGCCAAGATGCAGCAGGGCCTCATCGGGCGCCCCGCCGTGCTGCGCAGCCAGACGTGCGACGTGCTCGACCCGACGGGCTTCTTCGTCGCCTACGCCCAGTTCTCGGGCGGCATCTTCGTCGACTGCAGCATCCACGACATCGACCTGGCCCTGTGGTTCTTTGGCGAGGAGACGTCCCGCGTCCGGTCCGTCCACGCCGTCGGCATCACCGCCGTCGAGCCCGACCTGCGCAAGCACAACGACCGCGACAACGCCGTCGGCACCGTTGAGTTCCACGACGGCCGCATCGCCTACCTGTACGCCTCGCGCATGATGGCCGCCGGCCAGGAGGACACCACCGAGATCATCGGCACCGAGGGCAAGCTGTCCGTCAACATCCTGCCCGCCGAGAACCACGTGCGCATCTACAAGCCCGGAGGCATCCGCCAGGAGCTGCCCCAGAACTACTGGGGCCGCTTCCAGGCCGCCTTCACGACCGAGGCCATCGAGTTCACCGAGAGCGTCTTGGAGGACAAGCCCGTCCCGGTCAAGTTGGCAACGGCCGTTGCCGCGGTCAAGATCGGGGCTGCGCTGCAGGAGTCGATGATCAAGGGGCAGAAGATCTGGTTCGATGAGAAGGGAGACCGGACGGAGAGGGCCCAGTTGTAGTCTTTTATCTGGCGAATGAATCTAAAAAAAGCCTCGACTACAGTTTGACATGGAAGACAACTGTGCCCGAGGTCGACAAGGGCTCATCCCGAATCCTCCAGACCCATTTTCGCCCCTTCGTTTCGTACAGGACTGTGCAATGTCAAGAGCGAGCACAGATATCGTCGCCACATGTGTGGAGACATGGTTCTGCCTTGATCCTGTCACCTCTTTCAAGAAGGCTTACACGGGACAACTTCAAAGTCCGCATCGACTTCAGGCCCATAAGACTTGGAGGGTTCTGATTGCGCATTAGCTGACCGCATTTCCACCTGCCGGGGTTGATGGACCGCTGCAGATAAGATCTAACCCACCGCCAGAAACAAAACGGCTTTGGAGACTTACTGGTTGTCTCGACCTTGAGTCGTCCTCTTCTCACTTCTTGGGCGGTTGCAGGATCCAACTTCAGACCGATGTCGACTGGACCGGTGGAAGGCTTTTCTCTCTTTGCTTCCTGGGGCGGCGCAGAAGTGACGGCTCGGGCTGGTACACGGGTCGGCTTGGCGAATCCGCCCGAGACTTTGGCCCGCCCGCTGGGCTTTGGGGTCGGCTGCGGGGTGGCCGAACCACTGAAATTATACGCGCTACTGCGTCTCTCGGATGGCTCTTGACCGGCATGTGGCTCTCTTTGAATCTGGCTGGTGCCTTGGAAGGTGTAGGCTGGATTGAAGTGGCCATGATCTCCGGGCTGAGCCAACTTGCATTTGCTCTTGATCTCAGAGTCCGCGAGTTGGACGTGTTTTCCTGCGCCACTCATGGAAGTCGACTTTCGGTTCTCACGAGATTCACTCGTAGCCGTGCGCTCCTTGTCGCGATATTCCCACTGAGTTGACGCGTCGCACACAGTCCGGACGGGAAACAAAACATTGTTACCCAGACTCTTCTTGGACTGTGGCTTCTCGGTGCTGTCGGGACTCTCTTTCTTGATGTCGATGGATGCTGTAGAAGTCTCGACGCCTCGCTCTTGAATTTCCAGGTTCGAAGTGCTCAGCTTGGGTGCGCGAGAACTTGGCCCAGCTACGGGCTGGACAACATCTTGGATCAAAACTGGGGTATCACACGTCTTTGTTGCGCCATCTATCGACCAGTCAGTCAGGAGAACCTAGTGAGTTCATCATTAACTTACCACCGCCAGTGGTAGTAGCATTCTTCGCCACAAGCTCTCCAGTCTTGTAGCCCTCTCGAAGATCAATCTGCAAGTCTGCCAGCTTCTTCTCAGAATTGTCCCTGACGCGCTGAATCTCCTCGGCCGCCGTCGAAAGAGTCTTGAGACAGAACTTGGGATACTCTCTGAGGAGGCTACTGAACTCTCCCTGCTGCAGGAGCATGCTGAGGTGGGGGGCGATGGTCCTCTGCAGCTCTTGATGCAGGCTCATCCATGACTCGCCCTCCTCACTGACGATGATATCGGTTACCATCATAAAATCATCCATCAGATCGACACGGTTCGTCAGAATGTCGCTGAGGTGGTCGCCAATGCGAGAGACCAGGAGGGATTCCAACGCCGACACCTGGAGAGAGGAAGAGACTTCGTAGGTGGCGAGGAGTTCAATCACCTCGGTCTTGTCCTTCACGGCTTGTTCTGCGGGGCTTTAGCTTGGGACAAAGCTGACTGCGCATGGGAGTGAAAGAGTGGTTACCTCCAACATAAAAGTACTTCAAAGTGGTATCCAAAGCGGAAGGGGTGTAGACATGCTCTTTCAGGGCCATCTTTTTGATGCCATCCTCCTGCAAGCCACTTTGTCAGACCATCCTTGGGTACTGTTGCAAGGAACTTGACGCAGTAGACTCACCATCTTGACTTTGGGATGGTCGAGAAGAAAATCGATCATCTCACTTTTCGCACGGATGACCTCCTCATGCAACTCCCACTTGTTGGAGCCCATCGTGAGATGGACGTTGGCTCCATCCTTCGTCTCCCAGAGGCTTCTAAATGTCAGCGGCCAAACCAGAAGAACGGGTGAAAACGCATACGAGGCCAAGTCGGACACTGCCATAGTAGACATGTACTGGAGCAAGCTGCGTGCTTTGATTGAAGGCCGTGGATTTTCACTGGCGGAGCTGGAGGGAGTCGAGATTGCGTGGTTCTCCCACTTTGGTGTTGCGTCGCTGAGTCTGACTCTGTACCAAAATCTCTGTGAAAAACTGCTTACCAAGGTTAAGGTACCTTGGACAGGATGGAGGGGTGAGAAAATATTTCTTTGTTCACCTCTTGTGGGGCAGGAGAGGGCAGGAGAGGGCAGGTGTAAACAGGCAGGAGTGAACAGGCAGGAGTGAAAAGGCAGGAGTGAACAGGCAGGAGTGAAAAGGCAGGTGCAAGGGGATAGTGGTGAGAAAGTCACCTGCTAAATATACCAGAAGTCAACCTTACTGTCCCAGAGTTTCTAGAGAATGTGCAGTGTCCAGCTTGATCCATGGATGATGGATGTGTAAGGGACCTTCAAATCTGGGACAGAATTACACCCGACACTATTAAACCACATTCAAGTAAAAGAAAAGCACCTTGAGAGTATTTGAATTCAACCCTTGGACATTCGAAGCCGCTGGCATGAAGCAAACTGCTCACTGTAAACATGAGCACCCAAGCTGACGCCAAACCTCATTGCCTGAGTCTCAAGCTGCTACAAGGCTTCTTTAGCAACTCATAATCACACTTCAACCTCTGTTTCTATCAGCATCTCAACTGCACATGGACTCGAGATCAACAGAGTCAAAGACATCATCATCATACATGACGTCCTCCTCCTCAACAACGTGGCTGGCATCGTCGGACGCTTCATCTTCATTGACATTCCCATCGAGAGCTTCCATACGCTCAATAAACTCCTCGCGAAGACGTTCCAAGTAGCTGGCCAACGCCGAATCGTCCAACTCAGACTTTTGTGCCTGCTTCAAGTGCGCATGCAAGTTGAGGATTAGTTTGCGTCGATTGAGCATTTTTCTCGCCTCAGAACTCTGCTTGTTTCTTTCTCGTTGCTCGCGAAGTGACAGCGAAACATGTTCTGCCACCTCAATGAACCGTTTCGGGAAGTCCATGGCTTTCGCAAGGATGATTCCGTAGAGGGTTTGGTCAACCTTCCCAGACTCAACTTTGTAGGACATGGTGATTTGGGGCACCCCGTCGGCTGTAACCGAGACGTCAGCCGCCAAGTGTGTGTTCAGTACTCCGGGGCGATCAGCGAGAACTTCGGCTATGTTGTGTCAGTATTAGGCCGTGAAAGCTTTGGATATCTAATCTCTCACCAAGTTCCGTAAAATGCGTTGCAAAAAACACCGTTGCTCGACTCTGGATCAAGGCCTCGGCCATGGCGATGGCAATAGCTAGCCCGTCCCGAACGCTTGTTGCCCGACCAAGCTCGTCAATGATGACTAGGCTTCTATTGTTGACATTGCTACGACAGTCAGCTTGAGAAACAGAATAACTGCACGCCCATCTAACCTTAGTATGAATGCCATTTCCTGCATTTCCACAGAAAAAGACGACAAGTTGGCATCGATGCTGTCATCGGTGGAGACTCGGGCGAAGATGTTGTGGACAATGGGGAACGTCGCATTTTTGGCAGGCACAAAGCACCCGATCTGTGCCATGATCTGGAGCAAGGCAATACCTCTGATGTAGGTCGTCTTGCCACTCATGTTGCAGCCGGTGACGACATGGAAGTGGTAATCATCGGCCGCGTAGTAATCGTTGGGAACACATCCATCGACTAGCATCTGGCGCCATCGTCAGTCTACAGCAAACAAGTGGCATACGAGTCCAACATGCCTTGTCCAATATCGGATGTCTTGCGGCTTCGAGTGCCAGAGTATCTGCGATCTCGGGCCGCACCCAATCCTGCGTGGAACCGATCTGAGCGAAAGAGGCGACCATGTCAAGCAGAGCGATCGATTCAGAAATGCGATACAAGTGTGAGATGTGGAACCTGATATTTTCGACGAGATCCTGGACTATATTGTCACTCAGTATGACAACTTCAGCGACGGAGTCCGCGATTCGTTGATTGAGCTGCTTGAGCTGGATCGTCGTGCATTCGATCCTGCCCTTCTTTACGATTCGGTTGACAAGGATCGGAGGAATAGGTCGGTCCTCAAAATCCACCTCACGCAAGCGAAGAAAGAACCTGCGGGTGGGGGTGTACTGAAGTTTGGCGTCGAGGGCAAATTCGGCTAGAAACAGTGAGTTGTCGGGTTAGCGATACATTCGCAGAAGCTTCAAGGAAGAGGCTGCAGACCATTCAGCTGGTCCACGTGCCTATGGACCTCCTCGTCATTCTCTTTGTATGTCTGCCGAGCAACATCTAGAAGACCATGCACCCCGGCCTAAAAAAACATTCGTGTTAGTAATTTCCAGAAAGGCGAAACGCGTTGGATGATATAAGACCTTGACTGCAAACATCCTTTGGTTTCGTTGGTCAAGAGCACCCTTGGCATGCACAACGTCTGGGTTAAGTGTTTCGTATATCAGATTCTGAACAGCAGCGTACATGTCTGGATCGAAAAGACCCCGGATTTTCAACAAGAGAGGTGACATGGCAGGCTCGAGTGCCTGATGCAAGAAGGGAATCGCATCCACGAAGCCTTTGACCATGAGGACATTGTCCATGGCCTTCTCTGACACGGATATCGATTGGCTGTTTGGAACAATGACGAGCTAGTAGAGTCAGCCGAGGCTGCTCTTCAGAAAACGGAAGTCTCGTACCCGAGTGAGCATACGGTCGATGTCTGGGAAAGACTGCAGAGCTGATCAAAATCATCAGCACAACCTAGAAGCAAAAGAAGATGTACAAGCTTTTCAAACCTTTTCTGACTTCCATGAACATGTCTTCTGATCTGAGAAGCTCCTCCAAGGCATCGTACCTAGTTTCGAGGTACTCGTCTTTGAGCGTCGGTGGCTGCAGGATGTTGCTCCGAAGCATGCGGGTGCCCATGGGCGTTCGAGTCTGGTCAAGGATTCCAATGAGACTGTCCTTGGAACTTGACTTTTTCAGATTCTGGAGGATCTCAAGAGAAATTATGGTGGACACGTCGATCATCATGGTATCCTCACAGGGCTGATACCGAATCCGGAGAGAGTGACGAACGATCTTCAGCGAGCATTGGATCTCAAGATACGTCATGGCCTGGGAAATGGTGAGCGTGTTGGAAGCTTCTTTGGAGAGAGACTTACTGCAGAAAAGGAAGCAGTGGCGTAGAAGTTTCCCTTGAGGGCCACTTTGACAGCCTCGGCATCTTCGCGGAACGCATAGGTGTCGATGCGGTGCAACCCCTCCATTTCGGACCAATACTTCCTGTCAAAAGAAACGATCTTGGTCCCAGCCATGTGGTCTTCGATATGGCTGTAAAGTGGGGACTTGGGATTTGGTGGACAACTGGTATTGACGATCAAGACGTACGAAGGCTCGAGAATGCGCAGCTTGTGGAGAGTACGGACGAAGAACTTGTTGTCTGAGATTTGGCTCAAAATCACCTCACCAGTGGTGGTGTTGATGGATGCCATGCCGACGGCAGGTGTGATGCCACGGGCCTCACTCAATGCGCATACGATTTCGTATTTGTCGCTGTTGGGCAGAGGAGTCCGTGACGTGCGGCTGGTGTGCGAGGTGGTTGGTCGGGAGGTGTAGGACCTAGAGTCATAGGACGTGGACGGGTACGACTTGGACATCGCGTCGCTTCCATCGCCATAGTAGTCATAACTGGGAGTTTCTTCACCGACCGGGATGTGTTCTTGCGGAGAAGACGGGTCAGGGGTTATGGTGAAGGCGGTGACCCTGCTGCGAGACGAGCGAACGCTGTGGGCTCTGTCGACGGGAGGACTCTTGGCTCGGAGGATCGGCGGGGAGAAGTACGGCGAGGACTGTCTGGAGAGCAGAGGCGTTCTGCTCTGGGCTGTACGGAACGAGGCAGCCGAACCGGGGGCCAAGGGGCGCCGGGGGTCCATGCTGAAGTCGAGCGGTTCCATGTTGACGCCGTCTAGGTACACAAAAAGGCACCGATGCCCATGTAACGGCGTCGCTGGAGGAACAACTCAAGTCGAAGTGAGGTCGTTGCAAGAGAAAAAGGGTCGCCAAAAAGAATCGTGACGAAGTCGAGCAATAACGGCAGCCGCGACCCGCCCTCTCCTTCCACTTACACGCAGCTCAATCGACCGGGGTTGTCCCGACCAGATCCGGGGGTGGAGCCACACGCACAAGCCACCTGGCGGCCAGCACAGACCACGTGAGGGAGCTCCAGCCACCAATGTGATGTCGCGGATGACTCGCAGTGGAGCAAACCTCGTCAGCCCCGTACACGTCTGGAAGAGTTTGCACAGGCTCCCCAAGCAATCCGCACAGCTTTGCGCACCTCAGAGCAGAGCCGAACCGCGTCGCGCCTGCGCCGCGACTGACACACCCACGACAGGCAGAGGGCCCCCGTCTCGAAGCGACCGGCACCGATTGAAGCCATCACGACCTTATTTTGTGCGAGTGTGCGCGCGCGGGCCATCGTCGTCCGCCCGCCTCCCCGACCGCATCGCCCGCCATGTTCGGCATCCTGGGCGCTGTCAATGTCGACAGCAACACCAAGACGTACTCCACCTTCGAGGAGCTCTTCGCCGCGCTCAAGGCGCGCATGCAAAAGGATGGCTACAAGGTTGTCAAGTCGCGCACGCACCGGAACAAGGTCGGCGGCACCTACGAGAAGGGCAGCGAGGTTGTGCGATGCGATCTCGTCTGCGACCGCGGCGGCCAGCCGTACAAGTGCACCGCGACGCAGCTCAAGACCACCACCAAGAAGACGGACTGTCCGTGGAAGGCCAAGGCCGTCAATCGCAAGACCATGGGCGCCTGGCTGCTGACCATCATTTGCGATGAGCACAACCACGAGCCTCGAACGCCCGACCCGCCGACCGATGAGGAGGATGCAGACGCCGAGGGCGATGCCGATGTCCAAGAGACATCAGCCAGTGCGTTCCGCCTGTCGTTCTTTCGCAAGTGTGATACTGACCCATGACAGTGCCGGAGCAGGACACTTCCATTCCCACGCCAGATCCGAATACCTCGATCGCGCTGGCCGTGGCCGGGGTGTCCAGCTCCCAGATGCGACTCACCGGCGATACCTTCCACAACTTCAAGGCCGAATACCGCAAGATGTCCAAGCCCGAGCGAATCGGCATCCTTGCCCAGATGCAGCTGCGCATAGCGGCACTCTACGCCATCGAGAATGAGGACCTGCAGAGACAGGAGCGGCAGGCCAGACAGGAGAGGAAGCACCAAGAGATTGAAGACAGCCGACGCAAGTCGCAAAGCGCGCAGCAAACACAGCAGCAGCAACAACAACAACAGCAGCAGCAGCAACCGCAGGCCCAGACGCAACATCATCAGCAACCACAACAGCACCAGCAGCCGCAACACCAGCAGCAGCACCAGCCACATCAACAGCACCAACAGCCTCAGGCTCAGAACCACAATCATAGTCATAATCAGACCCATACCCATAACCATAATCACACCCACAGCCGTGCCGCTCAACAGCAGCAGCAGCAGCAGATGAGCCAAATGTCTCGAGACAGCATGACGGGGATGCCAAAGCACCCCTTTGAGCAGTCGGCCCACGACGAGCACGCGCTGTACCGCGAACGGCAGACGGACGTCGGCGACCGCCACCAGAGCTCGATGCGCATGGCCCGCGAGCACATGGGCAACGCTGCCGTTCAGCAGACGTTTGTGCAGCAGACGCCCATCCCGGTGCCGCAGTTCGGCATGCAGCCCGCGTCGGCGGGGCCCAGCGCCAACAGCATGTTCCGGCACTACAGCACGCCGACCGCGAACAGCGCCGGGGCGGCGGGCGGCGGGGGCACGCCGTCGACGGCCCAGAAGCGTCGGGGCCGGCCCAAGAAGACCATGGAGCAGCAGAACCTCGACGCGAGTCTGCACATGGGGAGGTGACGGGCATTGTCGACGGCCGTCAGTTGTGTGTCATGGGAAAAGGTTCTGGTTTTTAATATGGGAGGGAAAAGTCTGCAGGAGTACTTGTTTTAAGACCACCGGACGGAGGAATTGGGGCGTTATAAGGACCACTCCGGGCCATTCGCGTCCCCCATGTTTCCACGTACTATTTCTTTTTATCCTCGCTGGAAAAGCACCTTTCTGGGATGGAGCCGCAGGGATTTGCTCCGGAGTCTGTTGTCGTTTATTATTGCAGCCGGGGGGTTCGCCGTCGCATCGGCACCCGCCCGCCTTAACAGAGATTCACTCTGCACCCCACCAGTTTCTGGTAGCGCCCGACTGGGTCCATTTTAGTGGGGCCATCGCAACAGCGGACAAGTCCTGGCCGACGACCGACGGCCCTTTCAAAATTTCTGCCCCACCATCCCGCATCGCATCGTCGAAATCTTTCACCTCACCACCAAGACACCGAGGCGGTCAGTACACACACACACACACATACACACACACATACACACACAATGTCGACGGTACTCCCCCCGCCGTCGAAGCGCCAGAAGCGCGAGACGCTCGAGAGGACGCAGAAGCAGCAGGATGTCACCGCTGTGCCGCCCGGCCTCGAGGGCTCGTTCAAGGCCCGCTTCGTCGATGGCGACGGCCAGCAGCTCGCCGAGGTGATTGAGGTGCCCCTCGCCGATGCGTCGGAGAAGAACCTCACTCTGCTGTTGAACACGTTGATGGGAAAGGTCGGTTTCCTTCGTTCCCCATAGTCTCACCCGAATTAACACCCCCTAGGAAAGAGAAGAGTTCCTCCCCTACAAATTTCGCATCCACATCCCCGACACCGACATCATCGTCGACACCTACCCGTCGAATCTCCTCGAGCTCCTCCGCAGCCATGGCGTCGCTAACCCGTTCGAAACAACAATCACCCTCTCGGCCGAGCCCCAAGCCGTCTTCAAGGTCCAGGCCGTCACCCGCATGGCGCACAAGATCCCCGGCCACGGCGAGGCCATCCTCGCCGCGCAGTTCTCCCCCGAAACGAGCAAGCGCCTCGCCACGGGCTCCGGCGACAAGACGGCAAGGATATGGGACACCGAGACGGGAACCCCCAAGTACACCCTCTCGGGCCACACCGGCTGGGTCCTCTGCGTCGCCTGGTCCGCCGACGGCCAGCGCCTCGCGACCGGCAGCATGGACAAGTCCGTCCGGCTGTGGGACCCCATCAAGGGCGTCGCCGTCGGCCAGCCGCTGACGGGCCACGCGAAATGGGTCACCAACATCGCCTGGGAGCCGTACCACCTCTGGCGCGACGGCACGCCGAGGCTGGCGTCGGCGAGCAAGGACGCCACGGTGCGCGTCTGGGTCGTCAACACGGGCCGGACGGAGCACGTCCTCTCGGGCCACAAGTCGAGCGTCAGCTGCGTCAAGTGGGGAGGCACGGGGCTGATTTACACGGCGAGCCACGACAAGACGGTCAAGGTGTGGGACGCCGTCAAGGGCACGCTGGTGCACACGCTCTCGTCGCACGCGCACTGGGTCAACCACCTCGCGCTGTCGACCGAGTTCGCCCTGAGGACCGGATTCTTCGACCACACGCCCACGCCCGACACCGAGGACGCCAAACGCGCCAAGGCCAAGGAGCGCTTCGAGAAGGCGGCCAAGATCCAGGGCAAGGTCGCGGAGCGTCTGGTGTCGGCGAGCGACGACTTCACAATGTACCTCTGGGACCCGTCGTCGGGGACGAAACCCGTGGCGAGGATGCTGGGCCACCAGAAGCAGGTGAACCACGTCACCTTCTCGCCGGACGGCACGCTCATCGCCAGCGCGGGCTGGGACAACCACACCAAGCTCTGGAGCGCGCGCGACGGCAAGTTCATCAACACGCTGCGCGGCCACGTCGCGCCCGTGTACCAGTGCGCCTTCTCCGCCGACTCGCGGCTGCTCGTCACGGCGTCCAAGGACACGACGCTCAAGGTGTGGTCCATGTCGTCGCACAAGCTGGCCGTGGACCTGCCGGGCCACCAGGACGAGGTGTACGCCGTGGACTGGAGCCCGCGCGACGGCGGGCGCGTGGGGAGCGGCGGCAAGGACAAGGCCGTCCGGCTGTGGTGCAACTAGAATCTCCATGCGTGCCGTGCGCTTACAACGGGCATCCATTACATGCATGGCGGGATGGTTTGTTTTTTTCGGCATCTAGAACAACGGATACACAAAAAAGAATATACCCCCTTTTTTTTCTCCTTCGCTTCACCCTGAGCAAGTTTGACTCGTCTCTTGCATCGATTTCACATGATTTTCCGCGGGATGCCCCGGCTCCACGTTTGCTGAGTTGTGTGTGATGGAACTCCTGACCCTGTCTCCTCACGACCAGCACATCATGCTCAGATCATGGTCGCGAGAGGTGTAATGTAACGTAAGGTACCTACGGCCGGAGCCCGCTTATCTGTCTGCTGCAGGGTCGATCCCACGGGAGCAACCGCGCGGCGAACGAGGTCTCCGTACAGACCGCGGCGGCGGGCGCTACGGACTTCTTGTTCGGGGGTGGAGCAGAGCCAGGGCAGAGGCATGGTAAGTCAGTTCAGTGCTGGGACGGCGAGGACTCGCAGGTGTTTGGGGGCGGTTCACCCGCATGGGATCTCGATGGGGAGGCGATGATCTGATGTGCCTGCCGGGGCGAGAGGAGGGACAGGATCGGGATGTCGAGAAGAGGGTAGCCGAGGTATCGTCGAGGAAAGGCGACCGGGATGCACTCGAGGCGTGCATATCCAAGGCAGATGGACATGTTTGCCGTGCCTCTGTTCGATACCCAGCCAAGCACGAGCATTTCTTTTTCCTCAAGTGTACAACTTTGGTTGATATGATGGACCGGCTACGTCCCGGTCCGGGAAACACACGCCAACCCCCCGCACCGCCCGGCACACCTTTCGAGCTCCGGGGGCTCCACATCCACGGACTAACGGAGTGGGTGTTTGCGGCATGTTCGGGTGAAGCCTCGCCTGGCGGGACGGGTGGTGCTCCTCGGCGCAAGTCTCATCCATCGTCTCATTCCCCACCACCCCCAGGTTCCTCGAAAGATGCAGCCCGCGATGGCGCTCGTCATTTTTTACTCCGGGGAATATTCGGGGGGGCGCGGGCGCTAGGTATTCGTCCTCCCTCCCCGCGCGCTCGCATCGGGACGCCATCGTGAGACCACCGGGCCGGGTCGGATGTTATCACGCACCAGCCATCACTAAGAATCACGACATCCGCGGCCCGCGAGGATGCGGTTAACTACTAGGTTCGCGTCTACCGCCGACGAGGGGGGGATCGCCTGCCCGCCGTCCTGTCCGTCCGATCGCCCACAGAAGTCGCCGATCGCGACGGACCAATGGCGTGTTGGCCGCTGGCCGCTGTGCCTCCTGCGCCGGGAGGAAGATGATGCCGCGGAATTTTTTATTTTTTTTTGGAGTCCTTCGTTTTGTCTTGCGTGCCCGGCGAATTAACGCGCGCCGAGGTATCTCGCAGTCGCTGCAGAGGCTGAAGAGGAACAAGATCGAGTGATGTGCTTTTTACACACACACACACACACACACACGGAGAGACGTGTGCATGTCTGTCTGCAACGGACCCCTTGGCGGGCGCGTTCTTCAAGCCCGTCGCCTCCAGCCCCAACCCCAACAGAAGCGGCTTATCAATCTCCAGCGTCTCCTCGCCCCTCCTCCAAGACGATCGTCTCTATCCGGTTAGGAATTCCGCGGCCGGCGTTGGCGTTGGGAAGTGCGAATTGGGTCTGCTGAAGCCCTCCAACTGGACGTGGACATGGACATGGACATGGGAGGACACCAGTACTACGGCTGAACTACGGGACCGGGCCGCCCCTAGCAAGTAGTCAGGTTCAAGGGCCACGTTCGTCGACCTGGACAGTCCGCGCTGCGCTTGTGGGCGCCTGGGCCGGACGGCCGAGCACCAAGTGCAAAAGGATCGTGGTGACGGGGCCTCTCGAGTGTCCCGATGAAGTGGCCGACGTCGAGCCGTGTCCGCCCACGCCTCTCAGGATGGCGATTCTAGAACGCAGGACTACAACGGCCGGGGTGGTCGTTCTGCAGGGCGGGCTGCTGCTGCTGCTGCGGCGTGGAAAGAGATCCGTTGCGTCTGGGTGCCTGGGGTCAGGAAACAGGAGTCCGCTTAAGATGGGCGGGGAGGGAAATTCTGTCATTTATGATACTATTCTGTCCTTTTTCCGTCGTCCAAGTCGACGCGGCCACATGCAAATCGCCTGGCCTCGTCGTCGTCTGTCCCTCTGGGGGAGAGGCCAGAATGGTCCCGGGGGGTGGGTGGGCTGCTTCAATCATCACACCTGACGCGGGGCTGTGCCTTGGTTTGGCGCACTTTGCTACCTAGTCTCTTTGACGCCTGTCTGTATCTCGACGATGATGGCTGCTGCCATCTGACATTTAGCCTATGGAAGCCGTTGAGGGCTGAGGCGAGTCCACTGCACCATCGGGAGATGTCGGGGCGTGGTGTTTGGTGCGGTTGAACGAGACGAGGCTTTCCATGAGGGTGTATAGCGACATTTGGGACAATTTAGGGATTTGGAAGCTCCCAGAGCAAGAAGCTGCTGGTGTGGCTGGCAGGCGGGCAGGCAGGCATGATGCAGCCACCAAAACGCGGCCAGGGTCGTCGTTTGTTGGAGAAGATGGGCTGGAGGTGTGTGGCCCGGACTGGGGGGGGGGGGGGGGGGGGGGGGGGGGGGGGGGGGGGGGGGGGGGGTGGGACGGGGGGGGGGGCGGGGGGGGGGGGGGGGGGGGGGGGGGGGGGGGGGCGGGGGGGGGGGGGGGGGGGGGGGGGGGGGGGGGGGGGGGGGGGGGGGGG
>JAOWMA010000244.1:0-82510 GCA_025962755.1 Colletotrichum tropicicola
AGATATAATAAGAATAACTAAAGACTTTATTTTTATATTTTTTAATAAACTATAAAGATTATTTATAAGTCTTATAGTATATTATATTATTTAATCTTAATAGTTATTTATAAAGGTATTTAAGTAGATAATAAACTACTAAGTTTTTAAGATACTTAGTGAGTCTTCGGCGACCACTGCGGCGTCCTGAATATGGTCTAGTGTGGATCGTGGCCCTATCTTACTATATACGGATGGATCCAAGTGCTCACCACGTGCACGCCATGTGTCCACAGTCTGCTTAGAAAAGACAAGGTACGTACCCTCATAGATTTCTAAGACACCTATCTACTTAGGCAAGGCCAATCATAGATTTCTAAGGCACCTATCTACTTAGGTAAGGCCAAGGCCAGGGCCAGGCATCAGTGCACGGACGCAGCATCCACATCAACCCTTAAGATCATTGTGCTGTGTATGTACATCTCCGATTGATGCATGAGGTATGCAACCAACCCAAGTATCCGCAGTTTACGTAAGATATGGATACCTGCCTTACTCTCATTCTCGTTGAACACAATGGAACCTCACTCATACATCTTCATCCTCACGTCCACGCGCACTTCTTGGCCAGCCCCTGCACCCGCTGCTCCTCCACCGTCCACACACCGACGCGCCCTAGCTCGCCCCGGAAGATGGGCATGAACAGCCCGTCGTACACGCTCCGCTGCTTGTGGTCCATCAGCACATTGGCCGCCTTGACCGCCATCGTACCCGCGTCAAAGTCTTGGTTGTTGTAGTAGCCGAGCCGGTAGCGCGGCCCCAGAATCCGCCCAACGGCTTCCAGCGCCCGCTTGTCCGTCTCGTCCGTGTCGTCGTCGTGGTTCCTCGCGCTCTTCCCGCCGACGACGCTCTGGACCTGCTGCTTCTGCGGGTTGTCCATGCCGAGATACTCGTACAGCGACGGAGGCACCGTCGTGCCCGGGTTCGCGTCGAGAAGTGCCCGGTGAACCGCGCATATTTCCGTCACCAGAAGGTCCACCAACGTCGGTGTTTTTCCTGTGCCTTTGGGGGATCAGTTTCAGCCCGGACGGAGATGAGGAGACAACGGTGGACGGGTTGCTCACCGTCACTGCTACCGCCCAGTGCTTCGGGAACCTGCACCTCCCCGTACCACCAACGCAGCAACGGCTGCTTTCTCGTCCACCACCGCGCTGGCGAGGGGACGACGTGTGTTTGTGTGAATGAGAGTGTCACCGTCACCGTCACCGTCGCCACAACAAACGCCCACGCAACCCACGCGGGCCAGCTGCACGTTGTCGTTGTTGGTCGGCGTCTTTTGCTGGTCATCTCGTTCGGCCTTGTTTCCGCATCAACGAATCTTGGCGCCGAGCTTCCTACGAGATGCCGGTCAGTGTCGATGTTGATGTTTGCGATGCCGTCTCAGCGTCCATGTTTTATGTTTGTATTCTGCTGCCGCTGTCGCCTCTCAATTCCGGCACGCCCGCCGCCCGCTCAACAAAGCAAACGATGCACGATGATACTGCGTGGTACATAAAGCCCGAACAAACAAATAAGCAGCCGGATTGCCGACAGCTCAGAGTGGCTCCCTCTGGTCAGTAAACAAAACGACCCACAAACAAACGAATACCTTGACCTTGGCATGGACAACAAACAAACTACCTCGCCGCTCAGCTCAGATGCGTCCTCCAGTCCTTCGACCTGTCTCGGCCTCTCCTTGTCATCACACGTCTCCTGTACGGCTATTTCCACCCGATTCAGCTCAGATACAGCCTTCTCAAGGTGGCAATGCCCTCCCGGGCGACCTCCTCCAGTCTCACAACCTGTCTCGGCCCCTCCCTCTCGTCCCACGTCTCCTCCACGGCGTATTCCACGACGCTCCGCACCGTTTCCTTCCACCGGTTGATGGCTTGCAGCTCCTCCTCCACCGCCTCCAGCAGACGCTGTGCCTGTCGCAGCTGGAGCGCAGACCCGAGACACGCCAGCTTGCCCATCTCTTCTCGATGCGCCAGCTTCACGAGCTTGGCTTCCGCCTCGGCTAATCTGCTGCCGTGGCTGTCGCTGCCCGTGTCATCGTCGTCTTCGTCGTCGTTGTCAGTGCCCCCCTTGGCAGCTCCCTATCCGCTGTTTGTCAGTCACGCCGACACCGCTCTCTCTGTGCATGTCGTTCGTAGCATACCTGTGGCTTCCACCGGAAGAAGGCCCAGTCTCTCGCCTCTGTCTCTGTCGTTGCCTCTTCTGTCTGCTCGTGTCTCGCCCGCATGCTGTTGATCACACCGCGCTGCTCTTTCACTGCCTGCTGGAGGCTGATCCTCTTGCTGCACGCCTTGGCGCTGACCTCCCCTACGCTCTTGGCCACTACGGCCGAACTGAAGTCGTGCTCGAGCAGCCTCCGCCGGCTCTCCTGTTCCCCGAGCAGCAGCATTTC
This sequence comes from Colletotrichum tropicicola, assembly GCA_025962755.1. Lineage (NCBI taxonomy): Eukaryota > Fungi > Ascomycota > Sordariomycetes > Glomerellales > Glomerellaceae > Colletotrichum > Colletotrichum tropicicola. The sequence continues at coordinate 2,426 of JAOWMA010000244.1, forward strand.
CATCCTATTGGCCTCGACGAGCAGTCCCCGCTGCGGCCCCGCGCCTCCGAAGCCCAGGGCGTTGCCGGCCACCCTGAGGATCCTCCCCATTCGCCCGGCCGGCGCCTCCTCGTCGCGCCGGTCCGCCGCCGACGCCAAGAACCGCGCGAGCTCCCGCCGGAACCCGAACACCTGCTCCATGTGGCGGCTCGTCGCCCGCTGCACCACCCGCATCATCTCCGGCGCCGCAAAGTTGGAGAGGTCGGCGAAGATGGGGTGGTCCACGTCGACATCCGTCCTGCCGTTGCCCGCCGCCCGTTGGAACGCTTCCGAGAAGATGTTGCCGACAATGTCCGCTTGGAATCGAAACCTCGGCTCGTCGACGTGTGGCTCGAAAGTCGACGACGCTCCAGCGTCCCCGACCGCGCCCGCTCGCCGCACGTGGCCGCCGGCCGACGTTCCCGCGTCGTAGGTGCTGCCTCCCGTCGTTGTTGTCATGGTCGTCGCCGTCGTCGCCGTTCGATACCAAGCGGCTGCCCTGCCAACGCCCCGGGTCATCGTCCCCAGCGCCCCGGCCACCGAACGGAACATGTACATCAGACTGAGGATGCATGCGAGGATGCAGATCCATTTCAGCAGCTCCACGCAGTCGCCGCAAGTCGCTCGGCGGCCGCGGCGACCGCGGCGGTAGTGAGGAAAGCTCTGCTCACGCAGCCGATGCCTCAGGTCCGGCGGAGGATTATCTTTGGCTTCGGTGCGCTCCACGGAGACGAGACCCTGCGGCTGCGGTGGGCTCTTGTGACTCTGCGCGATCCGACGAACCAGGCCGCCGGGCGGGACAGTCCCTGCCGTCGTTGCTGGGACTCGCGAGACGACGTTGGCGCGGCTGGATCTGTGCTGTTCCTGCGAGCGGTCATCGCTTATGCCAGGTGCCCGTCCAGGCGTCGGTGGTTTCGCTTGCGATTTGGGGGGGCCGCGGTAGAGCGCCTCGAGAACGGTCCGGTGTTGGCGAGAGATGGTGCTTGCTGCGGAGGATGCGGTGGTCGAGACGGTCGAGACGGCATCGTCGCGACCGTCTTCGGGCATCATGGTGTACGCAGCTCTCGGAAATGTTTGGGAGAGTTGGTCTGGAGGTGCTGGTCGTGGGGCAGGAAGTGATATTCGTAGGGCGTGGGTCTGCTTGGTCTGCTTCAGGAGTATTATCGAGGTTCAGGCAAGCCACAAAGGTGGTGGTGGTGATGGCACCGGGACATTACGCCACCTCATATCGCTTGGTTGAAATGTCTCACGCGGGGGTGCGAGCGCGACCCATGCATTATGAGGTGTCAACGGAAAGATTGTGACGGGAGGAGTTGTGACGAGACTGGTTAGACGAGACTGATTGTAACGGGAGGAATTGTGACGAGAGCGATTAGACGAGACCATCATGAAGAGAGACGTTCAATCCTGTCTGGGGTGTGAGATACGTGATGAGAAACCAACCCAGAAAGTACCGGCGTGACAGCTCAAGGTCTGACGTTTCTGTTTCTTCCTACGCGGCTTCATACGCAATTTACTGAGCACCAATCCGCATCACCAGCAGGGAGGATAATGCATCATGCCCACGGCCAGAAGGTCAGCCCCGCGGTCCTGATATTCCCTCGAACAAGTACCAAACGCCATGCCGAATGGGATAATCCCACGCGCTGTCATCGCCAGGCACGCGGAACGCGTCGTCGATGCGTCTCTCCAGCAGACGCAGCTGGGCCAGCAACACCTCCTTTTCCCGCCGCGCCGCTTCGACCTCGCATCCGTCCGGAGAGTGGGAGAATGCCGCCCGTTTGACGCGCTCGTGGTGCACAATGGAGTGTGTGACGTCGATGAGCCTGTCGCGATGGCGGCGGGTTTCGCTGAACAGGTGGTCCACGAGAGCGTTGTCGCCGCCGCCCGCTTCTTGCGGTGTTTGTATGTTGTCGTTAGGCGGCTCGGGACCCTGTCCTTCCTCCTTTTCTTCACCGCCGGTCGGGGGGTTGTCGTCGTCGGAAACGTGAGTGCGAGGAGGAGTGGTCGCTGGGGAAGGAGGAATCTCAAGCGGACGTTGCTTGGTCGGGGACTCGCGTATGGTCGAGCGGGAAGTGTCGGAATCGACTTCGCCAAGCTCCTCAACCTCCTCCTCCTCCTTCTCCTCCTGAGCGTTCCGGAATGTTTGCGGAGGGGCCTCTTCGTCACCGTCCTCTCCAAGCGTCAGCAGAAACTGTGCGCCCTCCTCGCTTAAGTCCTGGCCGCTCCAGTCCGGACGCAGCCAGGCCCTCGTCCACTCGGCATACCGAAGCATCACGTTCCCGTCGTCGTCGTACGCCTCGTTGGCGATGCCCCGGCGCTGCAGGTCCTTCATCTTGGCGTACAGCGAGGAGTACACGCGGGGCCGGATCAGGCGGTCAAAGTGCTGCCCGTGGGACGTGCCGGAGCGCACGTCGACGAGGTGCATTGCGCGCTCGAGGTCGCGGAAGCGGTGCGTCTTGTAGTTGCCCGCGTGGAGGCGATGGCGGACGAGGTGCTGCATCATGAGCGTCGCGCAGCGCTGGGCGAAGCGGAAGCGGGAGTTGGGGGCGTCGAGGTGCATCAACGACATGCCGCATGCTCTCTAAGGATGGCAAAGCAGTCCGGATAATTAGCCAAGGATGCGGAAGACCAGACGGGGATGGGGGTGGTGGGTGTGGACACAAACGGTTTCCGAGTTGGTGGGACACATCACATATGATCCGGTGGAAGAAGACGGAAAGATGACAGGAGATTAGGTGGTGACGAGACGCCGTGATAGACTTTGCGATTAACCTCCTTTTGCCGGCTGAGGGGGAGCATTACTTTTCAGCTTCAATCGGCAGATGGGAAGTCAGAACTAGCGTGCCGGGCCAGTATCATTACTTCCTCGCATGTCTCAAGCAGGGCGAGGGTCGGTCGTTTGTTCAGCCCGACCACACCCAAGCAAGGGTTGAACAGCGAGCGAGACATGGAACGAGATGCCAAACGCCCATGACCGCCTTCTCTGCTCACGGTTTACCGCCGAAGTCGGCCAAGTCGTAAGAGCATGTCGACCCCGCAGCATGTCTCCTCCGTCAACAGCCAGGCCGCGAGCCTTGACGGTCTTGCGGTGTTTCTTGCACGTTTCCCTCTCCATCCGCTCACTCCATCGGCAGAACAAGAGCACACTGCAATGGACGACTTCGCCAGCCCGACACCCTCGCGGGCGTCAAGCTGCGCGCGTCGCCTCTTCGCCCGCGAACAAGCCGGGGAGGCTCTCACCGGTGCGGAGCGAACCTGGCTCGACGAACAAGCCGAGGGACGTCTCGCACCGGCCCTGAACGCGTCCGAATGGAGGCAGCTCGACCGCAGGACGCGCGATCTCGTGTATGACATGATGGTCCAGCACCGTGAGGAATGGGATCGCTCCGGTAAGTAGGCCCCAGCGAACGGATGATCCGCCGCCATCGCAGAGTCACTGATGCGAAGACGTCATGGCAGAATTCGGTTCCACCATCCCGGAGCGCTTGTTGGGAGTGGCAGCCCCGACCGACGAAGCGTCCGACCGGGAGACGATGTCACCCAGCCAATACGTCCGACGTGGGCTTCCGGTACGGGCTACCCCGACGACGAGTTCGTGGAATCATCCTCCTCACCGACGTCCGAGCACACCGCCTCGCCGCTCCTCCCAAGCCGACAGGGCGGTGATGCAGCTCTCTGCAACGCCCGAGAGAAGACCGCCCCCGCCGCCGCCGCCGACGCCGACACAGCAGCAGCAGCAGCAACAACAACATTCCGACGTATTGTCTTCGGCGGCCCGGCGGCAGCGGGAGCGGGATCGACGGATGGAGGAGCTCCTAGAGGAGTACTGTGGCGCGCTGCGGGTCGTGACCGACTGTGATTTCGAGATGCGGAGGCTCGCGTGGGAATCGCACAACGAGGCTGTTCGGCTGAGAAGTGTCCGTTGCCGGGGCGAGCGTTGAAGAAGGTCTTGGTCTGTTTGTGTTGACCGGGATGTTGATGGGAGCGTACCACCGGGGCGGGCGGGCTTGGTCCGATCGATGGCTTGTGTTGACCAGGAGGTTTAACGAGAGCGTAGCGTCGAGATGATAGTTACCCTGTGTTGACATTAGTGCCTTGTTTCCCAGATGCAGTCGATGGCAGATAAATGACCAATGTGATTTCAGCTCTTGATGATGCTAGAGCCAAGGTGGTTTCGCGGCAGACGGCGAGGTCTCTTGGGACAGAATCTTCAACTGGTCAGCAACTCTTGTACGATAGAAATATTATGTATTGGGACTTGCGGCTCTCCGTTCCTCCCTGATTGCGGCCTGAAAGGGGTTGTTCATTGGATGTGATCAAGGATGTGATCAAGACACCACGCAGCAGCAAAACATTGTTACATTTGCATCAACTAATATCCAGGGACCCGTCGAATCATGCAATGGCCCTTCGCGTCTCCCACCGCAACTCCTCGTGTACCTCGGCCGATCCCATGAGCGCCGCGAGCCGTCGCATCTGCACGTCGTTGGAGACGGCGGCGTCAGTCGCCGCCTCGTGTGCCGCCATGCACCTTAAGAACTCTTGCCGTGTGGTCTCGGCGTCCTGGACGACCAGGCCGGTTCCGAGCGGACCGGTTGCGGCGTTCGAATAGCTCGGATGCTTCAGAACGGAAACCGGAGGCGAGGGCCTGTCCCCTGGCCTTGCCTGCCTCGTGGCGGCGAGACGACAGGAGGGGAGAGGCACGACGCCGGGCGTCGTCGAGGTTGCGGTTCTCGCCAGGGCGAGTCCAGGCTCTTCGCTGACGTCGGCGGTGGAATTGCTTCTGGGGGGTCACGGCGGATGAGCTGGTGCCCGGGCTCGATGAGAAACGGCTTCTCAAATCAAAGGAAACGGAATGTACGAACCTGATTGAGCGCAGCGGCTCTGGCGGCACAGCAAGGGAGACTGGGTCGGTGGGAAGGTCGCGGACCAAAGACGGTGGCACTAGTTCAATTTGTTGGAACTGTGTTGTGAGGCTCGCGATCGAGCCGTCGCTGGTCAGAGGAGGCGAAGAATCGTCCGACAGGCCCGTGCTAAGACGTGAAAGGCTTCGCTGCAAGGCGGGAGCAGCGGCAGGGCCAGGGCGGGCTTTCCGCTTCTCCCACCAGTCCTGCATGCCGCGGGCGCGCAGCCAGCGCTCAAAGCCATGCTCGTCGATGCTTCCAGCGAGGATGCTGACGTGCCAGACCAGGTTGCCGGACGCGGCGTCGGTGGGATCGGGGAGTATCAGGCCGTCTTGCTGGGCGATGCGAAGGCACGAGCGCACCAGAGACTCAAAGCGCGGCCAGACGACGCGGGCAAAAGCCGGTCCGTGTTCGAGGAAGCAGTCGCCGTGGAGCTCGGGGAGAAGCCGGAACTTGTCGGACTCGTAGGTGGCCAGGGTGACACTGCGGCGGGCGGCGGCGGCGAGGATCTTGGCCTTGGTATTGACGCAGAAGCCGATGCCGCTTTTTGGCGAGGCGCATTGGGCAATAGGAATCTGGCAGACCAGCTTGGTCAAACAAGTCAGCGAGCTGTGAAGGTGCGGGGAGAGGTGTCTAAACGATGCGATACCTGTGGGGAGTTGGTCAGGCACATGTTGGGAGACTGGTCGGTCGTGGTGGTGCGGTGCGCTCAGTCGGAACTGGGTGGTGCGCGGGGCGTCGTTCGAAGAGACTGGAGAGAAGGGGCAAGCAAGTTATGATTTCGGAATGGGCGAGAGGAGGGGGATCATGGTGCTCCTCCAGGGCGGCTGTGTCTCTGGCCGTTGGCGACCCAGACATGACGGGGAGACACTGTCATCGTGGCGTGCGGTGAGCAAGAACGACGTCGCAGGCGATGGGAGCATGCGCCGAGTGTTTCCCAGAGCGACAGATTGGACAGGTTGAGAGATGGCGGTTTGGCAGGTGGCCGAGACACGCGATAATAGCGGTGAAGTGTTTGACGCGTTGGACCCGGACCGTGGATGGTGCGGATGCCTGAGGTAGCAGGCTTACGTAAGGAGTGATTATGACGTCACTAGGCTCCCCAGTGACCCGGATGAACTGTGCTCCGGATCCGTCATGTCAGGTGATTGTGGTTCTCTCTCGTCAAGACAGAGGTACTTAACAGTTGCTTCAACCCATTGCTGCCGACGTTAAAAATTCTCTTCGCTGCATCCATTCTCCTGCCGTGGCTTCTAATGAAGCTTGGCTATGCTGGCTCCCTCTCTTGAGGCACTTGACTTGGGGCGGTAATCCGCACCTCGGGCCTGCCTGCGACAACAACACAGTGACGCGACGCGTCGTGGTAATCCACGTCACCCTGCTTTGATGAAGATGCTATGGGACATGTTTGTGGTAATCCACGATGGTGTGTTCGTCTCAGGCTTTGCTTTCAGTGGTAATCCACGCTTGGCGATCCTGCACGCTGAATCTGCTCTCAGAGAGCACACCCACTCTTATCATCACTATCATCGTTTTAGCTCAGTTACGGGATACTGAGGGCTGTGCCTGGGGACCGGACTGAGGCCTGTACACCTCAAAATGCCGTCAGAGTCCATCGTTCACCGCGCCGTAGCTGACGACTCAACAGGCTAAGGTATGCGTCCGGAGTGACGAACCGGGGCAGCTCGAGGCGGCCCTTGTTGAACGACGAGTTCAAGTGGCAGATACCTGTCAAGGATCTGCAGCTGGTCAGTTGGAAGGCTGGCGGGGTGACGAAGAGGAAATCCGATTCTTGCTCCGGGAAATAAGAGGCGGAGGAAGCAGGGCCTAGAGCTGCAGAACGTATGCACAAAGACTGACGACGCCGAAGCTGGTATTTCTGGAAGACAAGCCTCATCACCGGTAGTAACCCGCGGCTCGGGGAGATGGAGCATATTGATCCTATGACGATTGGCGAGAAATCGAGGCTTAGGGAGGTGGGCAAGGTACTTACCTAAGGGACCTTGCGGACCTTCGGTACCTTCCACACATACCTACCTACCTCCACTACCTTTGGTGCCTAGGTAGGTAGCATGTGTACCTACCTGCCTCCATAGTGCAGGCGGCCCGGTGGTAGTGTACCTGTCCCCTGGCAGCTTCCATCCCTTCCCTTGCGTAAGGCAAGCACGACCTCCAACCTTTCTGGTTCTGTCTCTCACAGTGCCCAGGTGCTTTCACCTTTGTTTGTCAAAGATCCACATCGCACCACCTGCAGTGACAGCAACATCTTTTACGACGTTTCTCCCTTTTGGCTTGACTGTCATTCTTTCTGGTTCATGAGAAGCGATTTATCTCTCCCCAAGCATCCAGGTCCTCTCTTACTTCTTGATCCGTCAATTTCTTTACCGATGCGCAAATTTACCCCTCGCATCACACCGTGTTCCCCTCCTCTTCCACCGGCCGCAACACCACTGGCGATGCTAAGATGCCAGCCATGACGATGTTACTTTGGCTGTTACGGGCAACCCAGATGATTACAGCTTGACCCACGAAGAAAGCATGCGGGCATACCGACAACTTCAACCCTGCCAACGGCGCCATCGACGGCTGCGAACAAGCCCATCGTCACGTCGTCGGCGACGGCTAACCGTCGTCACCAGTCCCTGCGATCACAGTGTAAACGGCGAGACTTCCGGTGTCGACCCACCAGCTTCGGCTTCAGGTAGCCCGAACTCTCTCTCGGCGAATTCGACGCCCGTCTCCTCCTTCCTCTCTTGGCCGGAGAGGTCAGCTACACTTGGGGCCACAAGAGAGCCAGGCAAAAGCCCTTTACTTGCATGAAGCCCTTCGGTCGAGAACGTATCGGCTTCCGTGCTGGTCATCCACATCCAACACCCCGAGGCCCAGTAAGCCTTCGTCAGTCTGCTTGTTCCCGGAGAAGACCTCGATGCTGAGCCTGTCACGCGCCTATCATGGCCTGAAAGATTGACGTCGCGAGTGCCGAAACCCAACCAGATGGCGCCGCTGACTCTTTGTCTCCAGCATCCTGGCCCTTCTGCTGGCTTGGCCGATTTCCTGATCCGTCTGCGCCGCCCGGCCTCTGCTTTGTTGCCTTGCGCGGCTTTGCTGATTTCTCGTGACAGGAGTCCAGAGAAAGCTCGCATTTCTTCCCGAGCCCTAAAAGCCGCGGCGGAGCGGGCCAAGACGTGGCATCTCAGTATCTCGAGGCACTGGCTACACCAAACACCGCAGTTGGGCGCAGGACAGCAGGAGCAGCTCATGGACGGTTCCTGGCGATGGATGATTATTTGGGCTTGCCTTCTGCTCTCCGGCTCTCCGGATTTGGCCCTCCATAGTGTCTTCGTTGGCCGATCTGGAGCGCATATTCGCTTCTAGGTCAAGTAAAGACCGGAAGTTGGACTTCGGTGTCCCGTCAAAGTGGGCGGACGTGTGCTCGTGGCTAAGCCTTTTCGTTCTAATGCGGCGAGAGAGTTGCGCGGAGCCGCACTTGTCAATTTTCTTCCTTGCAGTCACTGAGAGTCCAACGAAGCTTACAAGGTCATTTTCCAGGCAGACCCAACCCCATTTCCCATTCTCTTTCATTGACATGTTGGCTTGCTCCGCCACATGAGGTTCCCCCAAGGGGGCTGTCTAGGGTGGTCTATCTAACCCAGCCCGCGATCGGAGAACTGATTCCTGCCGCCGTTGGATGATATCGCAACATCATCAACACTGCGTGTCGCGGACAACGGAGTCACTCAGTAATACTCCTCAGTGATTAAGAAGAAAAACGAAAGTCGCGTTTTAGTTCTTGAAACTATTCCTGCTTTGCAATCACTTCTGCCCATCGTCCAGGTCCGGAGCACCTCCGCCAATGACATCCAGAACCGCACACCAAGTCCACCATGATCTCTGCACGTCAAGGTCAACCTTGCTCGCTGCAAACCCGGCATCAATTTGATTCGTCGTCTCGGTGTCATTGGTTCGCGAAACACATCATCTTTCTTTTCCCCACGGGGCACGATTTAAAGCTTCTCGAAACTTGTTTTCATCCCTGTAGGACATCTGTGTCGTGGTCGGATCGAAAGACGAACGAGGCGCCCCTTGTGGTTTCTATGTTCGCGCCGCGGCTGTCTGTCCGAGCCAGAAGATAGCTTCTCATACATCCCCCACTCTCAATCCCGGTCATGCTTATCCTGGTTTGTTCAGCCGCGTCAGGACCGCTCCAGCATCGCTCCATCAGCAAAAGATAGGTCGGCATTCCGCTGCCCGGGCCGTTCAATGAGCCGAGGACAGCATTCACTTCATCACACCCCCTCTAGCCCTTTTTGGCACGCTTCCGTTTCCTCTTCTCTAAGCAATCAAGCTGTCTCTCCCCCATCACCGACAGCGAGGATCTTGATTGTATTGTTGACGATGCCGCGAAGAGGCGGCTGATAGTTGCACTGTGCTCACCGTCAACCTTGACTGGGTTCTTTTGGTCAATCCGGCTCACGACCTGAAACGGCTCGGGAACGAAGTCGTTCTGTTCTTCCTCGCGGGGCATGCACTCCAGCTCCGCTGGTGCCTTGTCCCTCCACTCTTAGGCGAGGTGGCCGCGGGAGTGATGGCAAACAGCTGGCCGTTGTGGCTTTACTCAGGGGTTTGCTCCTCGGCCGGGTCTCCGGGCTTGCGCTTGCCGGTTCGCTTCCTAATGACAGCGGCGCTCAGAGATGCGGCGGCATTATGGCCTTCGTGGAGAGATATTATAAGGTCTGCTACGCCTTATCGAGCTTACGATCATGCCCGTCCGCAGTGTCACCCAAGGAGACTTTGACGATCGTGAACAGGACGCTGAGAGAACCGGCCAGTAAAGGGACATGAGCGTGGCCGTTCTGGGTTCTTGTTCGGTGTATCGCCACTATGCATTCCCACCACGCCTCATCCTGCTGTTGAGAGATACCAGAGTCGTCTTACCGGCGTCGAGCGTCGATAAAGTCGATGTCCTCATGTCTCGTGAATGAGTCAACTTATTGTGTCTCTGTACCGAGTCTAGCAGGCGGCAGAGTGCTTGACGGCCCTCAGCGAGCCTTTATCTGATGGATGCTCTCCTATTTACATGACGGTGTTTGTAGGCAAAGACTGAAATGCGATCCTTCGTCGTATCTGTCTCGATCGGCTTCAGCCTATCGATTGGGTGATGGGCATCATGGGAAGTGCTGGGGATACGCGACGGAGCGAAGTCGTGGTTGGACTTCGCGAGGGCTAGCTTAGTGGCTCATGGCTTTGGACGACGAGGGCAAAGAGTTGGGCACGACGCTGATGCCCATGACCTTGCCCTTATTCAACTTCCAGGGGTCCGTCATATCCACCTCAGCTTCAGGACAGTCCGTGGTCGTGTCAAGGAGACATTACTCTCGCCGTGTTTCTTCTCTTTCGAGGCATGACCGCATGCATCTCAGTCTAACTTATTGGGGTCGGGCGTCATTGGCCACGGCCTCACACTGGCGAGTTTTCCACTGTTGGTTGAATGTAGGGCATCGAGGGCAGGGGTTGCGAGTCTCGGAGAAATTCCAATTCACGGCGAATGTGCCAGGGCTCTCGTCGCGCCAAATACAGCGCGAAATTTCGTCAACGTCAACAACGAAGGTAACCATGCCCAAAATCAAAGCCCGCAAGACTCTACTGACGGCTCCAGTAGCATCGTTCCGAACGCTGAGAACATGCCCGCGCCTCCAGCTGCGATGTCCATCACTCACGATGCTGCTGCGTTTGCTGACTGCCCCGTTTTCCATGTCAACAGCAGCTCGGCCGAGATAGTATTTAGGTCCCAGCCACCTCAGTGCATCGCTGCACTCAGATTCTCCGCTTGAGACCTGTTTCCGCGACTCAATCCATGCACCCCGGCCGACTCACCGACAAGGAAGAACAAGCGAGTGAGGCTATTCCCGACGTGCCCTGGGCCATGCCCGACACCCAATGGCTCTACCCTAAGTCCCTGGGTGCCGCGACATGGATCGAACAACGGCTTTCCCAGGAGACGGCATAAGCCGGGCGCCCGCGGTAAATCTCGCCAGACCGCGGCCACTTTTTCTGTTGGAGTCTACGAATGTTACCTTAGGTAGGTGCGTCCTAAAGGCACCTCAGCAAGCCGTTTCTCAAGCCCACAATCATCTCCGGGAAGGAAAGCTCACTGCCATCCCGTCACTAGACCATATTCGGGACGCCGCAGCGGTCGCCGAAGACTCACCAAGTATCTCAAAAACTTAGCAGTTTACTGCCTGCTTAAACACCTTACTGCCATCCCGTCACCGGCACTCTGTCATACTACAGCTGCCTTCACTGAACCATGATGGGCCCTACTGCAGCTTGCAAGCGTTTTCATACTTTTTCATACCTTCACAGACTGACCAGCGTTCGCGTTTACGGTACTCTTGCTGAAGAACAAGACGGCGACAGATTCCATGGGCCTCTATAAGCCAGACGTCGTTTTGTTGTTTCTTTCCCAAATCAATACAAGAGCCGGATGTTATCAACATTTCCGAAAGATGCCCCGCATGGAACTTTCTGTCGTCATGACCACACTTGAGAAGTTCCCGAACACCAAGGCTGTGGCGGCACAACCTGATTCATCAGGCATGCGACCATGATCGGCATTCTCTTCCTCCTCATCCTTCCATCGCTTTTTTGCATTCCTCGACGACATTCCCTACACGGTCATGTTCTACACGAGAAGATATCTGGCCTGACTTATCCATACATCTCCAAGGCTACCAGCGCGAAAATGCTTATTCCCAGCCGTTCCAGTCTCAGATTCATCCCTATTCCTCACTCGACGGCGCAACTTAGTCCCATGCTCGTCTTGCAAAAATCGAGTCAGGTCAGTGTACGTAAGCCCAGCGGCTTTGTTGTAATTGATTAGATCATCAACGATGTCCCTTGTCAACGCTCAAACCACCAGCGAAGAGCCAAACTTCAGCCATGAAAGACAATGATATGGCGATCATCCAGCAGATACCCAGTCAGACAGGCGGAGCCAATCGGGGATCGGTGTTGTCTACGTTTGGTCTGCAAGCTTCTAGCTCATATCATGTGCATACAAAATATTGCAGCGGCGGCCTCGTCGAGGATGTTGGGTTGATAAGGTGGCGGGGGCCAAGCGCCCTGGGCATGGATCTCGCCTCGCATCTGGTCACTTCGGATGAATTACGGGGCCATCGCGGTCCAGTTTGCGAGAAAACAGATCGCATTTCGGGCTGCGCTCGAGCTCACTTCCATATTACCGACATGAGGCTTGATTTCCCGACATCATAACACTGTCAAGAGGATGGTTGGCAGGGCTGGGTCACGTCTTCGCCGAAAGGTCACGTCAAGCTTTCGGGCCCGGTCATGCATCTACTTGTCAAGGGATTGTGGGAGTGTTGCAGTTTCTGCCAAGCTCAGAAACAGGCATGTCTATGGCATGCAAGTCGATCCCTGCTTGTCTCCTGTCACATCCAAGTCTTCCCCTTCCGTGCTCATCACTTCGACCCCAGCGATTATCCCTGGGTTGCATGGTCTTTTGTTCGAACAAAGGTGCTAAGTCGGCAGCGATCAACCAAGAAAAGGGGTCGACCCGCATTTCCTCATAACCACGAGTGTGGTCGAGGTTGTGGGTTTGATACCAGACAGCAATTCCGCGTCACCGAGGGCATGAACAAGCAACCTGGCGGAGTCGAAGAGCGCCCCAGCTCCCATCAATAACATAATTCAAAGCACCTCCGCAGTCTGTCATCCTTATTTCTCGGCATTTCACTCTGGTTTGTTGATGTCGACAGCGACCGGCGCAGCGATAGCGTGGCAAGGCCGCGCTGCCACTGGAAAGAGGAAGCTTTGACCAGAAATATCAAAGACGAGCTTCCAGGAAGGCTTCGACCATGGCTGATGAGAAAGAGGAGTCCCGAGTGGGAAACATGCGAGTGTTGTGAACCGGGATAAGGGGAACCCGTCCGTTGCAAAGTTCTCGCAAATTACGAGATCGTTGTTCTCCCCGTGAGCCCGATGGTTTTCTTGAAGCTCTCATGGCAGCAGGGCTTCTCTATCTACTCTGCAAGAACAGCTGGATCTCTCATTTTCCATTATTGCTGAGTTAAGGGAAACTCGACACGAGCTTACATCTATTGACGTGGGAAGGGAAAGGCTGGGCCCTAGTCATGACGATCAAAGGTTTGACGCTGACTCTACTGATCTCTCCGACGACGCTGGAGAAACCTACAAGAAGTGCCGCGGATGGAGGTTTTGAGGCACAGAAAAAGATCTACGGCCGACCGAAATACTAATTCACTACATGGCGCAGCCTGGAAGTCCCTTTTCGATGCGCAATCGTCAAGTAAAGTGCCAGTTTTGGAGATCTGGCTACAAGTACAACCCGGAAAGGATAAAGTAGAAGCTGAATCACGATACAGACTTTGGCGACCGCGAAATTCGCATGAATGTCCATCCTAAACCCAGCTAGCAGACTGTGGCATCAAAGCTACGTTGGAAATATATTGGTGGGCTGGCCACCACTTGTTGCAGTATCCCCTTTTCTTTCTCCGAGAACAATCAGTCAAGATCCGATCGCCTATCTTTCAGCTTCCTGCTTTGCTCGGGTAGTCTGAGCCTTCTGTTCCCGCCCGGAGGGTTGAGCGCACGTGTTCTTCTCGTTTGTTTGGGCTGAGAAGTCTAGGTTGGCCTAGAAGCCAAGAACCCCCCGGATATTGTTTGCGACCGGCGTGGCCAGCAAGCCTTCAATCGTTGACAACAGTTCGATCTTGAATTTACCTTCAATCGGAAGAACATTTAGGAAATGTAAGATCGCTCGCTGGCTTCTGAGAAGCGATAGACAGCCAGTTCAGGGCCATTAGGCAGGATGTCTGAAAAGGCGACGCGACTTGTCTACTTTCTTGAAAGAACTGAACCTTGGAATTACTTTCTGTAGAACTCTACGAAATTTCGCAAGAGGCTCGGTACATCGTTCTCTAGCAATACTGGAAACTTCTCCATCTTTCAGCTCATGATTATCTATGACCTACCTCCTTTCATCATCTTCAAAGTGTAACAACTCGCATGAGTTAGTTCTTCTCTCTAGCGACACTCTCATTATCTGCCCCAGAAACAGACATCTCCCAATTCCATTCGGGTCATGTTCTGTGGGAGGGGATGGCCAACCTTCATCTAAGCCTTGTTCTGCCACGTCCGCTGATCTGGCCTCTTGAGGCGCCGAACGGATAGCAACGCCATGGTCCTGGTGGCCTGGCCGATCTTGCGGACTTCAGTCACCGGACAGATTGCGACGCCGGTTTGATGCGCTTCACACTGACTTTCTCCGCCACACCGTCGCTGGTCCCCAATCGCGAGCGGTCAGCTGGTCTAGATGGTCCTCGGATTGTTCGCGGTCTCGGTCACCGGCTATCCTGAAAACGCCGCAGCGGTAAAAGATCATATCAATCACGGCCTGGAAATGCTTTTCCAAGCCGTTCTCGAAGCGCTGGCTCTCTTGAAATTCCAACCACAGATATGCGGCGGCACGAGGTCGGGCTTCCCGGTGTCTATAAGGTTCCTGATGTTTCATGACCGGAAGACAGCTCCCGCAACTGGGGAACACATGGGTTCCCCTCCTGCGTCGCACGTTACTTCAATGTCGATACTAATGAAGCTGGTGCTTCTGCAGGTGCTGTCATGGTTGGATCGACGTTCTTCCAGACAGTACGATTGATGCGAGTTGAGGACTACCGTCGTCTCGACCTTGGTATCCTCGATACCAGAGCCGTAATCGCTAGAATTCAAGGGATAGCCGGTGAATGTTTTCGCACGCAGTCATTAGGTCAGAATCTGCCCCTCCAGGTCTGAGATGGGCGACATTGTCGAGAACGAGCTACAGCGATCTGCGTTGCGGGAAAAGGCAAAGGAGAGGCTCATCGGGCAAGCAGCAGCAGCAGCAGCTGTGCGTCGTGCGAGAGCGAATTCAATTCAATCTGGACCCCTCAAGCTGGAGGAGCGTTAGTTGAGACGACGAAGAACCTTTTGCAATTTCTATTGCTGTCGTTGGCTAGTCTCGGTATCTTGACGTGTGCATTCTCGAGCGTGACTGCAGTATGTCCCTAGTGACCGGCGCGGAGCTCACCATCGTCCGGTCAAAGCCTCTGCTGACAACCGCTTTAGACGGCTCAGTCGCGGTGGCGACAATGTGACGGATTCTGGCCTGGCTCACCGAATGACTGATGATTGCTGCGGACGCGGAAAGGATCGAGGACGGCCGCGATGTTCCTCGATAGCTCGGCCGCGCAGCAGCTGGCCTAGTCGGCGCGCAATGCCCACCGCGCGTTCCCACCATTGTGAGCATCAAACTCATCACTCATTCATGCGCTTGCTCTGACATGTTTGAGCCCTTATTAGTTGCAAAGCTTCTGCAACTAGGCAATGACTCGTGAAGCATGGTCTGCCACCTCTTTTCATATACCTACCATCCTCGCCTTCTGAGAGGATGATAAGTCCCGCCGCTGTCTCCTTTATCTTAACCACTGTTTTGTAAAAATCCCCAAAAATGTCATACTCGACGCGCTTCTGCCGACTTAGCCTCTCGATACTCTCCATACGCCTCTTCTTGTCTTGATTCCTTGAACTTAGCCATCTAGAAAGCCGTCTGAGCCATGATTGAGCCAGCAGTGGGCTGTTTTTTTACTCTCGAGAAAGAAGGCTCGAATGCACTCACGGTAGAGATCCAAGATATTACCCTGTCGCCGGAGAACCGGGGCAACCTGGAGGAGTTTGCTGGCCAGGTGGCCGTCGTCGTTATACGGAAACATCACCAGGTGATTTGGCCGAACCAAGCCGCCTTTCGCAGGATGTGGTTCCAGCAATACCGGAAGTTGCGTTCCAGATAGCCGCAACGCCGTAATTATCTCAGTTTGGTGTCTTTGAGCACTTTGATCATATAACCGTAACCAGGACATATGCCGTTGGGGAGTTGCTGCATTTGCATTCCGCCAGGATTCCACGTTTTGATCTGGCCTCCTAGACAAACGAATCGTCGAACTTGTGAATCTTGGTCTCTCCTTATATAATAGCCAGGACCTAATAGATGTTGTTAAGATTGAGGAGCATTCAGGTGTTGGCTTGGATGAGCTCAGCAAGTCGATTCTGAAAACAGGACGAACGGCCGCCACCACTCATGAGCGTTACATCCAGCGCCAATTAATCAGCAGGGCAGGCAGATGTAATGACGATAAGTTTTTTACTTATGAATCTGTCGCTCAGTCACCTACCCTGCGCAGACTCTCTAAGTCTAGGCTGATCCGGTCCTGGCGCCTTGCTTGCATATCTTCTTGTCCGGTTTGACGCTTCTGGGGTCGAGTCACACAATTGCTCGCCCATAGCATGTTGTACGGCCACGGATCGTATTCCATCCTTTTTAGTTCCGTTGTGTCTTTTTCGCTGTTATTCCTCTGATTCAATTCGTCATCTCTTACCTCCGGGTTTCCATTCAAGTCAAAGGCTCTTACAAATCCGTCTGAGGCCGGGCAGCCGAGAATTATCGCGAGCTTTCGTCGTCTAGGTTATGGCTTCATTGCAGTGGATTCTGCGGTTTATTTCGGCTCCTCCGGTTCGTTGAGGCCTACTCAACCTTGCCATGGGGTGCGAGCTACCGATGTAGCCTCATCCCGTGAGCTAAGCGTCGGATCACGAATAAGTAGAGCCAAGTCATTGTCGGCCAGGTTTACGAGACAATGCTCCATCTGCCTGAGTTCAGCGCGGCCAGGGGTACAAGAGGTGGCACCAACATCCTTATTCAATTGAGATGCTATGGCGGCGGTGGATGATATATGCCGTTTGGACTGTGTGAGTCACCCTCCATTCACTCTTTGGTCATGTTGGTGCTGGTCGGGGAGACAACTCAAGATCATTCTGGTATGCACGGCTCGTAAAGCAAGGGCGACGGGCAAGGAGATTTACATGTGCGTGTCTCTGCCTGTGACATATCTTTCGCATAGTCGAGCCGTCCCAAGGCTTCGCAATCAGCATGCGTCTGGCAGTCTTTCTCGCCCTTTTTGCCGCGCCATTCACAGCTGTTCCCCAGACCAATACAGAGTCATCCATTAGTATTGGTCCCCAATTCGAAGGCACAATAATGTCAGGGAAATCTGCTTCATGCTAGCCTCGTTGCTCGCTTTGCCCTCGCAATGCTTGCAGTACTGTTTGAATGCCAGCGTCCATCGGCATATTAGCGACCCCACTTCAAGGTCTTCAGGTATGACCTTGAGCATGAACCCAGTTATAAACTCAGGTATAAGCTTAGGGGCAGACTTGAGTACAAGTTTGTGTATAGTCTTGGGCATAAGCTTAGGCATAAGCTTGGGCGTGGGCTTGGGCGTGGGCTTGGACACAGGCTTAGGCGTAGGCTTGGGCGTCGGCTTGGGTAGAAACTTAGGTATGAACTCGGGCACGATTAAGTCTAAGATGAAATAAAAGTCTGTGGTCTCTAGGTTTATACCGGCCTCACTAAGATCTCAATCTGAAATCAATGGCCAGTATATTACCGACTTGTAAGCAAGTGTTTTCAGCTGTCATGCAAAAGTCGTCGATCATACTGCATAAGCTCTTTCGGCATTATCAGAGAGTTCCGGTGAGAAGAGCGTTTCACGTGGATATCTGTCAGTTGTTTTCAAAGATCAAGGCGTAAAATGATATCAGTTTTTGTGCGCCATTGTGACTTCTTCTGGCTCTCCCCCTGACAACCCAATATTCCTACGGCCAACAAATAGCCCTCCCCTCTCCCCTTCTCCTGTCTGAGTCAGAACATCTCATCTATATCTGGGTGTGGGAGGCCCATTTCTGACGAAACCTTTGTTGCCAGACGTGTGGTGGTTAATTTTGTTTCCGAAGTAGACTCTTCGGGGACGACGAGAGACAAGTCTGCCGTCTTCAATACTCCCACCCGTTGCTTATACGACCCGGCAAGGCCCTTAAATGGAGCAGGACCTCTTCGAAACTGGACTTCCCCTAAGGTCGACCTTGAGCCGCCTTCAAGCTGGGATCAGACCTTTGACATGGGGTAAGACTGCGCCTCGTCCGCGAGAAATATGTGGCCTACGTGCCATAATGCCTTCAGAACCCGCGTCGTCGACCCGTCACCAGTCTCGTGCTTCCACCGCACTGATTCCCTGACGCGCCCAAATTGCTAGAGACGGCGACCTGGACGTCAACACGCCGTGCGATTTCCCGGTGCGCTGAGTCCTTGATGGGGCAGAACGACGCGGCGTTCGAGTCAAGACCAAAAAGCTTGGACAGCGCCGAGCTGCTTGCCGGGTGCTATGGAGAGATTCGGCCGAGTGCGAACAGCACTGAGGGCATGCGGCCCAGGGAGATATCAGGGGCGGCCGGGGTTGGGTGCCGTGATGATTCGGGATAAACGGCCTTGCTGCAGCCGACAACACAGCAATTCGAGCAAGGACACGGGGTCGGTTTATGGTACAGTCTGCGAACGGGGCCAAGAAGAAGAGAGGAGTCGAATGAGTTGGCCGTCTGAGCCGTACTGAAATGCCACAACTCTGGAGCTGCTGCTTTAATTTCAATAAGGATATGTCTCAAGTAGCCGACTTCTTGTCGCTTCGAGAACCGCGGAACACGATCTTCTCTATTGAGCTCTACCTTCCCCATGAATCTAGACCCAGATAGAGGCGAGAGGTTTTCCTCTTACGCCGTTCTGGAAGTTCCATCTTCCCGTGTACACAGTTATCGAAGCAGCCCGCGGCGAACAAAACCGACAGCCCATCAAGTAAGTCGACCAAATGGCAGAGACAGATGATAAGACTTAGAAATGTGTCCAATTCAAATGACAGAAAGATACCTCAAAAGAGAGCGGTCAGGCCCAGAGGGATCGCGAAAGACCTTGAGACCCGGCACTGGCACCTCGCCGCTCAGAAGAGCATCAAGCCACTAAGCGGCAATCTCGTTGAACACCTCCCATGGCCCACCTGCCACAGCCAACACCCAGCTTCATGCCCGAGACGATCGATACCTTCGCTAATCCATCACCCCGGGCAGATCCAGCCGACACGCAAGAACAAGGTGCCTGCAGCGCGATTGTTGTGATCTGCTAGGAGGTCGTTTCTGCAACTCGCAGCCACTTCTCCGTCGTTCAGTCCGCAATCATTCGGCTGTTTAATTGGATCGTTCTTGGCGGTCTTCGATGCCCCATTTAAGCCGGCTGGATCGGGTTCTTGGGCTTATTGACGACTGGCAAGACCCAACCCAAGCCGACTCTCGATGTTGCTGGCAAGACTCCCTCGAAGGCTTTCCCGACAGCATTGGCTCTGTTACCTGATATCAGCGACCTAAGAAGGGTTTATACGTCGGGGCCATCTGGAACAAACCCGGGGACGGTCTTCGTCACGGAGAAAACCGGTGACTGCGGCTTATCAACGCGGTGTTTAGGGGACGCATGTAGGATGAGCTCTGACAACAACTGCCAGCTTGCGGCGGCCGGAGTTACGAAAATGTCGAGATATAACGACAGCTGCAGCGGGACATCCGACTGGCGTCAGCGCTCCAGTGTGATAAGCGAAAAGCCGCGGCGGTCACATCGCGCGACGAGAGTTACGGCCACAGTCTCGGTGTCGCATGGCCTCGAGAATTTGGAACGCTCCCCGCTATGTCTCAGGCCAGCTTTGGTGCTCGCTCAGCCTCAGCGGGAGCCGCGATCTTGCCGTGTGTGAGGCGCATCGACGCTTTCAGCCACATGGTCATAGGTGCCGAAGCGTCCCGCAAGGCGGCGATATTGCTTCCGAAGAGCGTCGACGACTGTGCGAACCAGTTGCACGATGGCCTCTGTCTGGTCAACCGGAAGATGGGCACTCGAGGACGTGGAGCACCGGTCATTCGTAGAGAAGCGACTTGTTGTCGGTATCGATGGCTCGGCCGACGCAAATGACGTGCAGGTCAAGCAGGAAGTCTCTTTGCAGCATCGGGCGAAGGCTTTTCGGCCCCAGGGCTGGATAGCGGCGAGCTTCCATCTCTGCAAGCCTGCAAGCAGTCGTTCTTGGCGACGGAGTGATCAAATGAGTGGGGAGCGACAATCAAAGTTAAGGAAGCGCAGTCGTATAGCCATCGATCAATCGCGCTGGAGCTTCGTGTGCGCGCCATGACGGCCACGGGTCCTTAAAGTGCGTCCAGCACCCGGGGACTGCGTGAGATTAGTAGTACACAGTCATCTGCTTGGCCGATAAACTCTTTGGAGAAGGGGGTCACCCGACACTGTCTTCAGCAACCGATCTTTGTAGATTCCCAAACACACCGCGAACTGTTCCATTACTCCGGGCTTTGCCAAGTCTTGCGTGTCGTTCAAATTCGTCTCTTCCGTTCAAGGCGCCAAGGGTTGTTTGAATGTTCTCGATGTAGGAGGGTAGATTCTTTGGAACGGTCGATCTTCCCTGCTACGAGCCCGAGCCCAGAGGAAGGGGTCGCCGGGATTGCGATGGGTTGAGTAGCACTAGTACACAGATCTCAGAATGAAGCCGACGGGCAGGGTTGAGTGAAGTGTAACGTGGTTCCGGTCGTCGTGATGAGGCTCCAAGGACGGTCGGATCGTGCCAGAAGGAGGCGTAAATGTTGACCTCAACGTTCTGCAGGATGGGTTTCATCCAGAAAATGCTCTTCAGGGTATCTTCCTTACTTCTCCGAAAGGACTCAACGGCGGAGCTCCAAGCAGAAGGCGACTAAAGCTGAAGCAGGTTGTATCTGCCGGGGTCGCCCTGCAGTATCTTGAAACCAGTCAGCGGTATTTTATGGAGGGAGGGATCAGACCGGTCTGGGGCGACAGTACATACGGTTTCCGAGGACTACCTCACTTTGCTGCCGGGTAGGGTGTTCCAAGTAAGACGAGAATAAAAGAAACGGTTGAGCATGTCCTGTCATCCTCAAGAATGCGGAGCGGAGCTCGGGAGCGGAGATCGGTGAGGACAAGGTCCCGGAGACATCTGGAACAATGAATCAACAGGCGGCACGGCATGGGCCTTGTGCTCGCCCTCCACAGTATTGACGTGGTCCCACAGCATCAGCTGTATCTATACCCTGGGTGCCCGGTAATTTTTGTCGAGTTTCCAGCGTTGGAGAACCATGCCAGCTTGGGAAGACCTCTGTGCCGCGGCTTGAAGAGGTGAAGGCCGGAAGGTCGAGACTGGTGGCTCCTTGGCCTGTCAGTTCTAGGCCTCAATTTTCGGCTGCAGCGGATGCTCCGTAGGCGGACTGGAGTGACACAGGCCGGTGAGCGGCGACAGGCTTGTGCAATTGTCGTTAGCACGTTGCTCCATCTTGCTGAATTCGGCGCCGTGGCTCAGACTTTTCTCGGGCTTGTCTGGCAGGGCGCAGTCTGTATTTTTGCGTTTTTGCGCTGCGATGCTTCTGGATGTCGGCAAGCTGCTCGGGCCGCTCGCGTTTTTGATGCCCTGTCTTGTGTCTTGGAGATTCAGGCTCTTTCGAGGAGGTGGAATTCAATAGTTGCTTCGTTTGAGGGCCGCTGGAGTCTGGTTGTCTTGCGGCATTCGCAACAGATACGCAGCCCGCGACAGGCCTTCCGAAGACAACAAATAACTCGTCCAGTTGGGCCGATGGGTCGGCATCAATCACCATGGGTGCTGTCGTCATGGCAGGGGTTGGTCGTGGTGTTGAGGTCCTGCTCGTCTTGGAAGGGTTCCCCCAGCACATCGACAGCACCTGGCCAGCCTCCGGACGCAGATTACCTCGAGGAGGTGCCTTGAGCACGTGACTTGCCAATTGCTCCTACTTGGTCCGGCGGGAAAGACGGCGGGAAGCAAGGGGCCGGGGAGCAACTTCCGCCATTGTGCAATTGTCGGGTTCTTCTAGGCGACGCCACTTGGGCCAAGAGCGACTTCCGACGCTACCTACCTACCTACCTACCTACCTACCTTATGCAATGGGCGGGTCTTTTGGTTGGCCCCTTCCTTTCCAGCATCTTGACAAGAAACAACGACCGAATCAAAAACATCACAGCTTGCACCCGCGGTGTATTTCCTGGGTTCCCGGTCGCACAAAGCGAGTACCCTCCTCGCCGGATTTATGATTCCCACCCGCAGTGCCTCCCAAAAGCGCGTTGACTGGGTTTAGAGACGCTCGTCGTGTCGACGGCCACGGATGGCCCAGGCGGCCCAAAGACGTCGGGACATTGTCGCAATACCTCCATTTCTTCTGCCCTACCAGCCTTCTGCTCGCGAAGAAGGCCGCTGACCTTCGGCGCCGGTTTAATCCTGAGGGCAGCACGCAGAAGCAAGCCGAGCCAGAGTCGGTTTCTTGTGATGGGACATGCACGGGGACGGACGCTCATTCCCAAATAGCAACTGGCAAGAGAGATAACCAAGTCGCCGTTGTCCCTGTCACTGCTGTCTTCCAAGTCCATTGAAGTCTTATTCGCATGTTACCAGGCCTCAGCCGAAAACAAGGAAAAGAGCATGCTGGAGGTTCTTATCCGGCCAACGATGGCACTGGTGATCCGGTGCTGGTGTCCGGCACACTGTTGTCATTGCCGACTGTTTCCCATGCCGAAATGGTGTTGGGGATGGTAAGGTTCCTCCACACCCGCTTCTGACTATCAACAGCATCTTCTGGTCCAGACGTGACTCGGAAGGTGCCGGGCGGGAGTGGCATTGGGGTCCTTGAACTGTGTCTCGCGGGTTGGCTGATCCTCCGCCCGGCAACAGCATCAATTTCTCCCAAGGAAGCTTCAGTGAGAGGCCCTTAGTTGAAAATCCAGGTACAGAAGACCCGGCACCCCCACGGACGAAATGTGGCAGAAACATGACAAACAAAACGGGCCTCTGGAACGGAGGAGTGTTTTTCAATCTTGGGCGTCAAACTGCAGACCCGACTGTTGCGGCAGTTTTTCTCCTCCGCTACACGGCAACCTTTGTAGAATTCTCAAGTGCTGGGAGCAAGTGGACGACGAGAACAGGCCAGATATGCTCACGGGCAATTGACTGCTGTGCTCAAAGGCCAGCAGAAGCGTCGTGCTGACGCTTGGAAACCACTAGCGCCCGATGGTTACATTGGCGTTCTGAAGGCTCGGTGCGGTTCAGCTAAGAACGGCCTTCCTCGCTTGCGTGGGCGTCTTGGATTCCAAATCACCAACGAAGGTCGGGCAGATGATCAGGTTGAACAGAAACAGGGGCGGGCTGCATGCGACATAGAGGTTGAGGTGAAATGAATCATGGATGAGGGTGCCTTGGAGCTCGAGGATTTGTTGATAGACGTGGGCTTCCTGATCTACGGCCGATTACGATCCCACTGACGGTGGTACTTCGAGTACGGTCTGAGTCGCCTTAGGGCCGTGTTGTTCCAGTCCTTGGCTTCCGACTCTGGCTCGCCTGATTTCCTTGTTCGACCCAAAGACAACCCGTATTTAGTTTTGACGCTAGGGCAGGTTCTGCTGCATACAGTGTTGGAGCAAAATATGCCTTTATTCTTATTCGCACTGCTGGTGTTGATGTTGGATGGAGATCCCATTCGGACTGGCTCCGAAGGCAAAGGCCTATGATCCCTGAACGAATCTCTCTGATTGGCTCGATAAGCGATCGCTCACTAGGTACCTTAGGTAATCGGAACCAGCGGGCCGATCCTTTGCGGCCACCCCCCTTCCCCGCCGGCCTTCCAGGCTGATGGCTGCGAGGCCCCAGGATTGCACCGGCTACATAAACTTCGAAGTTACGCCGGTCGTCCCTTACTGCCATGCATCCGGCCGCCGCGCCAGAATCTGCCTGCGCCATGGGCGCTCATCGACGGCAAGAATGCCGTTTGTCGTCTGCGTCGTCAAAACCTGATCCTTCACCCTCTGACCCCCAAACATCGCAAGAGGATGCCACCCAAAGACCCTCAAACGCCCAAGATTTGTGATCTGTGGCAGATTTCTACCCTCGACGCAGTCGTGGACCGAAAGCCGCCCGCCTACAGCCAGCACCTCCGGAAAACACTTGTCATTTTGGCCCTGCAAGCAACGCTGGCGCAAGCCCGCGATTGGCTGGACGCCGCCATCGACACTCGACTTGCTGACCCATCCCGAAACCACGGAGTGTATCGTCCATACCTGACCGACGGCGACGTGAAGAGTGTTCTGGTCGAGCAGGTTTGGTTCCTTACAACTCCCCCTCCTCTGCACTACCCACAACAGACCAACCTCTTCCTTGTCCAACGCCCGCTAACCAGCTCGCGAAACAGGGCTTGCACACATCCTCCCGAACCCTTCCATCGGCGGTTCCTCCTCCACAGCACGGCGAGCCGTCATCATCTCCTCCGCGGCAACCCACGCCCTCGACAAACGACCCTCGTCCAGATAACACCATGTCTGGACCCTTGGGCGTCCAAACCCCGAGATCAGGTGCGATGGCGGCCCCGGACACCCCGCCGCCATATGCCGGCACCATTGCCGGCAAGTACAAACGCAAGAGGGAATCCCTGCTGGCTGAGATCACCACAGACATGGAAGATCTGCAGCTCAGGCTCCAGCAGGCCGACATATCCGTCAAGATGGCCCAGCGCGCGCACTTCAAGGCGGAGAAGATGGCCGAGGAGGAGCGCGAGAAGCAAAAGAGTCTTCCGACCGAGGACATCATCGAGCTTGAGCTGAGCAGCCAGAGCGTCTTGTTCAGCAGCTTGGAGGACCTGATCGAAGAGCACAAAGACACTCTCGAGGCGAGCGGAGCGAAAAACGATGACGAGGACAGGACATCGGTCCACAGCAGCTCTGTCGGGGCGTCGAACGGGCATCGCACTTCGGCGTTGGACGACTTGCACAGCGCACTAGCCAAGACCGAGGCGGCTATGCAGCGTCTGAGGATGAAAAAGGACACGGTCAAAAGGCAGAAGGCAGATTCCGATCAAGCCATCAAGCATGCCGAACGGGACGTTGTGGCCAAGGCCAAGGCTCTGCGTGAGGCCAAGGACGCGGCCCACGAGTTACGCGTTGAGAGCGAGTTTCTGCATGCCCAGGAGAAGAGTCTGGACACTCCCAAGGCTTAAAGAAGCGCCTGGACATTCATGTCAGCATTTCTTGGTTCGGGAGCATTATCTGCCGGACATTATCAGTGGGCATTCAGCAACTGACACAGACGAAACTACCCCGCTTTTGGAGTTTCTTATCGCGTCTACGGCAGACGGTCAGACATCACCAACGGTGCCCACAGGACTTGTTCAGTAGCTTCACGTCTACAACGGCCACCTGCGACTTTTTTTTTCCCCCTTTTTTGTCGAGGTCAGAACCCGAGCACGGGAACATTGGGTTTATACTGGGTTGCGGGTGGATTAGGGAGTCATTTGATAGGGTAGTCTCAACCACCGCGGGAGCATTTTGTCTGTTTTTGGGCGTTTCGAGTGTTTCTCATCACGAAGATTCAATTACTAGGTACCTTGGTAGAGAAGTGAAGATTCCATCTGCCTCAGATCAGTTGCAGAAGTCATGTGATGGATATGGGCATTTCATCATTTAAATATGTCTTCCCGCATGCGAAAGGTGGGGTTTTCTTGTAGACGATAGTTGAGGCTGAACGATACCTTGGCCGTGGCTGAACGAAAAGCTGTGGTGGCTGGATGGGACCCTGTCCGACCAAAGTTGCCGTCCGGCTAAAGTATTGTCCCGCTAAAAGTGCCGTCCGGCCAAAAACTCGTCCGGCCAAAAACTCGTCCGACCAAAAACTCGTCCGACCAAAAACTCGTCCGACCAAAAACTCGTCCGACCAAAAGCTCGTCCGGCCAAAAGTGGTGATCGTCAGCTCCCTTTGAAAAACTCCATCGGCCGCACATTTGCAGCGCGCCGTGAACCAGACTATGTAGAAGCAGCTCTACGTCCCGTCGATCGGCCATCTTACAGCGCCCGTCTGCACCTTCGTCCACCAGTAATCGCTTCTCGAGTTGCGCAGGCGCCGGCGACCACGGGAGGCGCCGGCGACGGGAGCGTTTGAGGCGCGTACTGGTGGGATACCTGCAGGTATTGAGAAATCTTCTTGACGACAATTTGAGTAATAACGTCATGATTGACGAGAAGTGGTATTGCTGTCCTAGCCTCTCGCCTTCGTGTATGTATGGACGAGTGGCCTACGGCTCGTCGGTAGGTCACGGTTATTTGGGTTCTCATCCTGTGACCCAGACTGTTTGGATAAACTGGTCGGCGGATGACATTTGAGGAAGGAGGTGCACTTGCATTCAGGCACGACCCTCGGCGTCGTCGAGAAAATCGGCCGTAGGTAGCATCAAGGCAAACTGCCTCGTGCCTGTTGGAAAAATGCTGGCGGGCCCGTGCATGCAGGACGTGGAACCAGTACGGAGCACCGTTTTAGCTTCTGGGGCACCGTTTGGGCTTCTGGAGCACCGTTTTGGCTTCTAGAGCACCGTTTTGGCTTCTGGAGCACCATTTTGGCTTCCGAGGCACCACTTTGGCTTCCATCCTAAAGTGCTCCCAGCAACCAGTTTAACCCCACTACTTCAGCTCACGTATGGAATCAAACGTCTCCTTGTCAGGTTCCAAAGTGGCAATTGAACTTGCGATAAAAGACACGCTATCATTTTGGATTAGCTGTGTTCTGCTGGCTGGAGCCGCCCGAAATGCCGCGCAAGCGGTGTTTAGCTGGGGTTCGGCAGCTGGCTTTTGCTATCGCAGCCATGATCGTCACAGCGCCGGTTGAAACCGTATAGAGAAGATAGGGCTCAGGTAATCGCACCAGGATATGACCGCAGGGCTGTTAAGTTCCGGAAAATATTGTACGTTGTCGAGATTCCAAGTGAGTCCGGGACCCGAAGCAATGACGAGAACACAAACCGCGCAGGCCGTCAGCATACCCGACAGTAACGACTGGACTGACGACGTCGTCCAGAGAATTCCTTCTGGCCGCCGTGCTGTTGCCATTGATCCGGCCCCGAGCCCGCATTCCAATTGGCGGTTCCGGTGCGATGTGTCTCCCCCCTCAACCGGGTTCCAAATAGCCGTCCCGCACGGAGCAGACGTCTACTTGAGCAAGTTCGAGGAGTGAATGACAGCAAGGAGCCGTGACGAGTAAGGCGAATGGATTCCTCCTGGGTTCTTAGAAGAAAGGCTATACTACACGATGGTCATTAGGTCTCATACCGTGGGTCTAGTAACACAACGGCGATAGCACCTAGGCATTTCCTTCTCGCCGCGGAGGGGCTTCGTACCGTCGCCGCGAGTACTCCATGTCTCAACCTCGTCGTCCATGGCTCCGTCATTCAAGGGCTGGTGCTTGCGCCCACGGGAGACATGGGCAGGGCATGCTCTATGCCGAGCCTGTGGAAGATCTTGAGGAAACGGAAACCTCGGCATTCGTTCATCGGGTGTGTGTGGGAGACTTGCGACTCCATGGGAGCCATCATCTCCACAAACGCATCCTAGGGCAGCCAGGTCGCTTTCAGACACTCGCCGCTCGCCGCAACGTCCACCCAGCAGCCATCAACTATGCTTCTGTTGGGCCTAGTGCGGCATTTCAACCAAGTGGTCGCTGCTGATGTTGTTGAGCTATTCGAAAGCGAATCAGAGAGTGAAGATTCAGCGGCTACCGGCAGCGAAATGACTTACCGTCGTTATCATCAAGAGCTAGTCGCAATTCGGCTGACGCCTGGACTTGGACTAGTTGTCATCGAAACGCTCAACATCCACGCACCAAACGTCATATTCGAGGGAGTATGCCCGGGCGGAAGAAGCGAGCAAAGGGCGTTTGCCGATGTATCCAAGCCTCGCGTGCCTTCGTGGGAGTCCCGATGCCGTCGGTCCTGCTGCCGATCGCCGGGATCATACGGAGCCTGTGATCCCACACCGGCTCCAGCGCCCAGATGCGACTCCCACTGGGAGCCAGCCGCCTGAAGCAGCGCCGATCCCTCGCGCCACGCTGCGAGAGAAAATAAAAGGCATTAATCAACCGCAGAACCGGGAGACACCTGAGGAGCTTGAATGAGGGGACATTGTTACTGACGCGACGCCGCAACTCTGGTTGCAGATCCGCCTAGGCTTCACCACTATTGGTTCCTCGCTCGGCGAGGACGTCAACAGCCAAATGACCGAGACAAATGCGATTCATAAGCATGAAATATAGCATTAGTTAAGACGTAGCGCTAATGAATGAGCGAAGGCTGGGGTGAACAAACGCGAAACGTTGCGCATCGGATGGCTGTAATTGGATCGCGGCGCTGGGCCACTGGGCATGCCATGTGGTTTATTTATCTTTGTATAAGGTAGCTTTGAAAAGCCGATTGCATCAACTAACGGAATGAGATCGGTGTGTCAACTCCCAGTACTACCTTGGGGGGGACTGGCTGTCATTCCGGGCGAGGTAGTTGAGGGTGACGAGACGGCGGATGTGGCCGCCGGGTGCATCCTGGTAAACATCGAGTTCCGCGACTTCCTGTGGTTGACTCGTCCGGCGTACATAATGATAGCTGTTTGATACGGTTGAATTGAGAGCGGGTGAAGTCGGAAGCAAACGCATAGAGGACTGCGCAGAAAGCTTAGTATCAATTACAGCAGCACTTCGGCCCTTGCCGAGATGCGGAGCAAGATGCCCATCGATTCTCAGACAGTACCTCATGGTTCTTCATTGTAACGTAGTCGCAGGGACTAACAAATCCGGAGACAGGTTCTCTTCTAGGGGGTTCAAGAGGACCTTGAGGTTCGAGGTCGTCATACTAGTATCAACAAGCATAACCAGTGCCCGTGGAGTCTGCTCAAGGGATGACTTTTGCAAAAGACGCGGCGCGAAATTCCGGCGTGAAGCCATCTTGACCAAGTCACCCCGGGATCGAAGTGGCATTAGCACTAGAGCGGGTAATTAAGACTTACCCGGTCTTCTGCGGAGGGGGGAGACCTTGCCAGGATTGTGGGTGCTAGTACCATTTATTCGAGAGCCATCATCGGTCTATAATTACGTCGGAAGGCCACTTCATCACGGGATCTGACCGTCAGTCAGCCGATGGAGGAAGCTTCCTAAGCAGTTCAATACGTGCGTCTACCAGCAAGGCCTTGTACGGGGCCGCGGGTAACGAACAAAGAAAAGGGAGACCGCCGCGGGGCCATCTCAGTTGCTGCCGCCGGCATGTCAGCGCATGAGTTTGCAATGCCAGGCGTAACCCCGGAGACGGAACGTTCTGCCCACAGTGGAAAATCAAGCATGACAGCGGCGAAGGCAAGTCAATTTGTCAGGGAACTGGCGGCTTTTTGGAATAGCCTGGTATGACGGCCAACTTGACTTCAAGACAATGTGTCCCGAAAGGCAGATTCAAGTCGTCCTTCGCTTGCTCCTTGCACTGCTTGGGACGTGAAATAGCAAACTTGCTTTCTCCTGGCGCTATGATTGTGGGTTGCGGGTAAGTCCTCATGGAGAGGTACCCTCACTGGATTTCCCCAAGCCAACCGTAATTCAACATGAGAAGGGCTCCAGTACTTGGCCGCTGCCATCCACTCGAAAATCTTCGCCCCGAACACGCCCCTGGATCGTCCAGCTTCTGCCCCTGGCATCTGGACGGCTGCGCTCAATTCAACTTCCCGTGCCCTTGCCAGAGCCAAACCGTCCATTGCCTCTACACCTATGCGACAAATGACGTGACCGAGTGACTCAATCTTGGTCGACTGCTTTGATTTGGAGCACCCGAAACTACCGCCGAGGATTCGCATGGACGTTTGCTCCTGCAACGGCAAACTAACATTTTTGGCCGCACCCTTCTGCTTCTTATTGCTACTTAGTAAGCGCACGTTTCCAAGCAGTCTCTGAAAAAAAATCGCTTCTCTTGACAAATTTCCCCGTCAATATCGCTCAATATCACTGGGCTGTTGGGAACATTGGCAGCGGAGGAGTAGCTGACGCTGCCAATTGGCTCGCTTAACGGGCCAACCAGAAGTCGCCATTCAGAAGGCTCCGGGCCTATGGGCCTTCGCCGCGGAGCCCGCTCCGAGTAGGCAACTTAGACCTTTCAATACCAACATGGATCACGATAGCCACGTTTTGGCCAAAATCCAACGCTGTATACAGCACCTTCGCTACCTGCGGTAAACCAACAATCACCCTGCCTGGATAACGCGGATTCTCCAGCGGAAAAACGCCCGAGGACCCATGTTGCCGACGCAGGCTCAGAAGGGTAAGGCCAGGGTCGTCTCCAATTCTTCCAGGCTGGCTCCTGACATTGCCACCAAATCCAGAAAATCCATGATATCTGCCTGGGGCGACGATGATATCAAAGCTCGCCTACCATGGGTCTCGATGAACCATACCGCGAGGACCAGCAATCTCTCCTCTGACACAGCGAGATGAGGAAGGCTGAGATGCCAGCGGGAAAGTCCTAAGGTTTGTGTTCTCTACCGGGATATCCTCTTCGAACCGGCCTTCTGCCACGCATTGAGTAAACTAACCTCGTCGCTTCGCAGAAGACCCTTGCCACCGTGCCGCTCCAACCAGCCTGCGCCCCACGTCTCCCTCCGCGCCGAGTTTGCCACTGAGACTAACAACAAGCGTCAGCGGTGACGGCCGCGATCAGTACTCATCCCGAGGTTTTCTTGGAATTAGTCACAAAAGCTCCCGAAAACCTGTACGATGGAATCATAAAAAGGGTCAACTGCGCCTGAGACAACATGCAAGAGACCAAGTACTCATGTTTCGGTACGGACCTTTTTCAATTAAGAGAAGGTCGCAGGCCTGTGGAAGATACGACTACGCCTTCGAAGACTGCGGAGCGGTCAATTTGCACCGGCAGCACACTTAGTGGCCTTCTAACCAATACTCTCGTTGGTATGGAGCTCTTTGGATTGCCCCCGACATTCTACACAACTGCACAGAACGCCGAATCAAGCACAGCTCGCGTCATCAGTCGTCCCCCAAGATACTTTCGCCCGTCACATGCCTTCTCGCATGCTGAGAGTGTAAAGTCCAGTCAAACAGCCTTCAGCTTTTGTTGACGAGTCTGCAAAGGCTCATTTCTGGCCACATACTCTTTGCCAACGACCGATGTCCCGTTGAACTAAATCGCCTCATACTTTACGAAACCGTCAGTGATCTAATTTGTTTTGCTTCATCTTAATTCCGTTTGCTGACCTAAAGAAAACAGCATGACTCTCACTTCCTCCTCCATATCGGAGAGATCCCGAGTTCCCAGATCTTGACTGACCTCCTCCCGCCACCCGTTCATGGAGCGTAAACTGCTTCGCACCCACGGATCCGTCACTTTGACCAACACATTGCCATCCGGCTGATCCTCAAAAATCGACTTCAACGGAGAGTTTGCACCCTGCGAGTTTGGGGGCTAGCTGCGGCGGCCCATGGGCACCAATGGGCTTCATGGGTGATGGCGAGACCGGACGATGTCAAGTACAAGATTGAAAGGACGAGACACACACACAGCAGAGAGCTTCTTGGTTTCCATAAGACTTTTCAAGGTAATCCAAAGATGTTGAACGGATGGGAAATCGGGTTGTTGCCTCCTCTGGCTCGTACTCTGCCGTCATCAGTCTTTGTCGCCACTTTGCTCCTGGCTGAGCCGAAGACACCAAATCCAAGTTTGATTTTCTTCTACGCTTTCCACCTCACTGCCTCTTAACTAGTTGGATAATATTCCCCCCCTGCATGCCACGGATTTCCATGCAACTCGTTCCTCAACATACCTTGGCCATGTCATGCAAGCAGACATCTCTCGTGTCCAAGACCCCGAACCTCGCTAACCGTCGCTAGACATAGCCGATACTCAAGGAGCTCCTGCCAACTGCACTGAGCCGTCTGATACTTTGCCCACGACGAAAAGCAAGGCCCATCTCCAAAGGATGTCCGATGGCCTGCGAGCACCCTCATTCTTCTTCGGTTCATCTTCGCGCATCCCCGCTCTGACGCGGCATCCATCACAATGTCCCACCCGAAAGCCCTGGAAGGGGCCTGGATATAAACCTCAACATCCTCTGGCCGAATGAGTGGAAGGCCATAGTTCAAAACTGGTCTGCTCGAGGCAGCTGACTCGGAAGACACACATCAATTCCGACAGATTGAGTCAAGCTCTGAATCTGAGAAGCGGTGCCACCTCCGGTTGGCTAGACAAGATGGCGGCGGACAAGATCAAGCCATCGACCTGTCGTCATGCGCTCATCCTCCAGGATCACCCAATTCGTGACCTATGATATCGACCTGGCTAATTACGGCAGCGGTAGACTAGCTCGCAGATTTCATTGCGATCGACTCGAAAGCATACCAAAACCTTCAACATCTCGTTTTTGAGGGGGCACCGCGTCTTCCCTGGGTGATACACATGGACGTTCATACACACAAATTTTCCTTATCAAAGCTCTGTATGACCTAGACCAGAAACCTTCTCCTGATGCCCCATTGTCGCCCTGAATCGAGGAACAAAGCTGAATGCTGCTTTGAGTCGGAGGTTTCATGGATCGTTGGGGCTAGGTGTTTGCGACCGCGGATGTCCTCGTTTCAACTTCTCCTTTTTGCGGGTGCCAATGCCATTGACATGCTCTTCAGGCCAGAGAAGCTCGTCGGGGCAACTAAAGCAGCAAGGTGCACCGGAACAACCTCATACTCAACCCAAGTCAGTCCAGCCGTCAAAGACAAAACGTCGTCGGCAAAGGACAGGTTGTTTTCCCACTAGCTGACCCAGTCAAAGCCATGGTCCTAGCCATCCATGGCAGTGATCAGTGGCTTACTTAGTCTCTCGTCTTGTTGTCACGCGCACAGGACATGAGCTTGGGGATGGCAAGCTGGGCTTGGCCTGGGTAGATTTACCTCCGTCCTTTTTCGTTTCAATTCGATCCTAGCAGCATTCTTATCACCCTGAGGTTGTGTGCATGTTTCGCGAGGAGCCTGGGAGGCACAAATGATGTGGATTGGGATGGAAGCTTTTTGATTCTTCCAATTTGCCTTCTGTGCAGAGCTTCCGCGACAAAGCGGTGACATACCTGCCTAGAGGAAGATAGCGTCAGGCAGTATCGAGACAATATGGTGGTGGTCCAGTGCTGAGAAAATCATTCTGGATACAAAGAGGCTATTCTGGGCTGCCAACAACTAACCTTATCTCTGCGCAAGCACACGAAGTAACATTGACGGACATTCTCAGCCGATGGAACCTTGAACTCGCATCCCCGGCGTCTATTGCTGACGCCGCAGAGGGAAAGCAGGCGTGTGCACTTTCTATCGCTTGCACCAGCACTCCGCAGAAGTTGCATTTCCGCAGCGACGATTTCTGTAAAAGTTCGCCTGCGTCACGCAGGAATGCCGTCTTTGGCCAAGTTCCTCTAAATGATTTTGCTCAGTCAAATTAGTAACAGCGACCGCCAGTCGGTTTCCAATCTTGAAAAAATGAGCCCAAGGCGAATTTCTGCGGAAAGAATATCGCTCTGACCCCAACAAGTGCGCTTTGCCTGGGCCTCCTGGATAACTTAGTCTCTAGCTGTGGTTTCCATGTTTCCTCTTCCCGGTCTCAAGCCGCAGAGCAAAAGGGCAATGTCGTTACTTTCTTCCGGTTGCCCTCCCCGAGAATACCAGCATTCTTTGTCGGCAGGAACATGGGAGTGGCCTAGATTCACTCCAATACGCTTTGCTATTTCCCAATCCGGCACTTTACAGCCCGTCACAATAGTAATATTTGTGGCAGAAGCTGGTTAGTTTGCCCATCTAACTGCGAGTCTCGGACTTGCGGTACCATCTCTGCATTTTCGGGAGTACCTGAACTTGGCCAATATTACCGAAATATACTGCATCCATGTAAGGAAGCTCAACCAGAGCTGCATCCTGATTTACTTCGCTGACCTGAGGTCTAATAAGGCGTTCTTTTCCTGTCCTACTCCGGGCGCGGTATCTTCAGCTCCACTCGATGTCAAGGAGCATTCTATTGCCGGATACCAGCCCAATCTATCCAGATTGCAGCAATTTCTGAGTCCAGGATCTCCGGGCACCTGCTCATCTTTCCTTGCAAGAGAACCTGCTCATTCATTTGACTTCATTCGAGATCAGTACTCCGGCTATATCCCGGTCTTTGTCCTCTCCCCATTCCCCTGCGCTACACTACTAACGGTTCCTGAAGGCGATGCGACACCGACCGCCCTCACCAAAAGTGAGGTTCGTCTTTGAGAACGAATCGTACTACTACCCAAGAACGCACTCCGTATCCTTGACTTTACACCAACTGTGAGTCTCTGAGGGGTTAGGAAGCTTCTCGCTGTGGGTGTGATATCAGGCTGCATGCTAGAGAGCAGCCAGTATCTAGCGTGGACGACGAGGTGGCTATTGCCGGCGAGGCTCTATTACAGAGACACCTGGCTGTGGAAAGTGGTCTCGTTGTTTTAAAAGTTGTAAAACGTGGCCTGCCGTGGATTTGCTTGTGGTGGGTGTGGTGGGCCACATCTGCGGTCATCAGGTGGGTTCGGAGCGTGATAAATTTGCCTCGACGTCGCCCCAGCCGCCGCCCCTGCTCGGCTTCTCATCTGACGGGGACTTGGCCTAATTCTCCAGACCGACAGGAAGATATTGACGCAAAGCACAGAATTAATGATTGCCGACAACATTCGACAAAGATGCCAGACATTGTGGACACCCTAGGAATGTACCTCGGCCGGGATGTAGGCGAAGGAGTATGATGTAATGAGACTGTTGAGCTCGTGCCCAACACATGTCCACTTTGATCATCGGATTTCACCTTGGGCCCTGCGACTTCAGTCGCTAGCCTAGAGAAGGAGTTGGATTGAATGAGAGTCGGAGCAGGATCTGGTAGCCACGAGAAGTCCTGCGTATTTGCCGAGGAATGCTGCGTCTTGGCCAACATGACGCGTCGATTCGTCGCCGGAATGCCTACTCGACGGCCGTACTCGAAGAAGCCCAAGATTGCATCTAAGCAAGACCTGGCTACGCTGCTGGATGTCTTCTGGATTTTCTCAGACCGTTGCTGCGGGTTACGGAGGCACTGTCAGATTGACCCCACCTAGGACCACTTCGGCGACGAAGTGGTCGGTAGACAACACCTCAAGCAAGGTCTCCTTTCCATTCCGAACGGTTCATGTTATGATCAAGCATCAAGAAGTCCTCGCTGTGTTTCGAGCGACGCCACCAAGAACAAATGCCTCCTCGCTTCCGTGGGCTCTCGTCTCTTCATGCTGTACTGGGCGGCAACAGTATCGGGCTGCGGCCGGGTTCTGAGGTCGATTCTGGGGAAGGAATATGGCGGTTCGGCGCTGCCCCTTTAGCATTTCGCCAGGCTGTTACGGTCGGGGAACGCCTGATTTGAGCCCTTGTCCGGCTGGCAGGAGCTAGAAATGTCAGTGTCGAATCTTGGTCAGGACGGCGATAAGACGGAGTGAAAGCGCGTACATTGAACAGGGCGCCTGGGAAGATCTCGTTCCCAAGAGGAGTACCAATTGGTCGCTTGCTATGGCAATCCGGCTCTCATCACGGGACCCGTGTTCCGGGTGATCTGCCTGCAGGACGATTCCATCGAGATGCCACAGCAACACCAAGTTCTCCGAACCAACCAGGCCGCGGCAACGGCCTGCAAAGAATTCGTCCAAAAGTCAGAGACCAGCGATCCGGGTTTCATGGAAGCGACAAGCAAGCAGCAAGCCTTCACAGTAGCTGGGTTTTTTTTTTTTTTCTTTTCTTTTTATTTTTTTTGAATTGACCGCTCGTCATCGCCAGTCAGCCCGGAGAAGATCCATTGGACAAATTTGCAGTTCCCCAATGAAATCGCGCCAAGTTCTTCTTGTTTTGTCTGTCCTTTGTTCTGGCCGGATTGTGGAATCTCGGCCCATCAAAGCTGCGAATCTGCCGCAGGGGAAAACGGTGTCTATCACGGGTTGACCGAGCAAGACTGACTGCGTTGGCGGCATTGCAGAACAAAGCCCTGCCCCACGGGTTAGTCGGAACTCCAGCTCACAGTACGTGAGGTACTAGCCTTAATTCAACCACCGAGAAATGAAACAGAGTGGAAGCCAATCTCACTGGAGCTGCCAGTGCCGCCATCCGGCAGACAGGCCATATTTCAATCTCGCTGTGCCGTGCATTCACAACCAGCCAACAAGGGTGTGCGACGCAAACTATGGAGCTCGGCTTGAATGACCACTTTTTTCGCAATGTCCAAAGACTTCTCTGCTGGACCTACGTCCATTCTCTTCCCTGCCGAGTCAAATAACTCGCCGTTCTTCAACGCATGTGGGCCCAACAAGTTTTCTGGCCCACCCAAGACAGAGTTATCAAACCCACTAAAAAAACAACAAAAAGAAGAAACAAAAACATACAACACCAGGTATTCGCTTGTCGTCACCGACCCAACTACTAATCCGGCCCTCACTGGCTTATCTATGGGAGAGCGGACGGGATCCCGAGTTCTCCAGTGGGTGTGGTCGTATGTGACAATTTTGGCATTGCAAGACGAATAAGTAGACATGCGCATTCCGGCGAAGCTGCATGTGTATGTGATCAAGCAAATTTGCCCTCGCGCACCGCGGCGGACCCTTTGAGCCATATGATTGGGGTTGCAAGTGAGACATGAGCTATAAACCTTTCTTGCGCTTTTCTGGTCTCTTACGTTATGTAGGCGGAACACGTCACAAGGTACCGTCAACGACTCGGAGGGATGTGAAACAACAGTGTCCCGCGGGCTTTGGTATTGCTGTCTGGGCAAGAAGAAAAGCCGCTGGGTGTGCCAGCTGTCTTTGGCAGTTGGTGGGAGCTTGAAAACTCAGTTGCGATGCAATCAAGAAGACCTCGGAAACAGTAGGTGTCTAGTGAGCCTGGGCTTTGCTCTCCATGGAGACAGGCGTCACTCTCACTTTGCTGGAACAGCGCGGCCCAATACGGACTTTGAGCCGAGCTAACCAAGCACACCGCTCCGTCATTGCCAACCTTTGGGGCTTCATATTCGTAGGAATTCGAGCGAGCCAAATGAGTTTGCCAACTGTTCACGTACCTTGCTGACGCCCAACATTGCTTACTTCCAGACTCTCGAGCAACCCCGCTAGCATCAACCAGA
Organism: Colletotrichum tropicicola; assembly: GCA_025962755.1. Classification (NCBI taxonomy): domain Eukaryota; kingdom Fungi; phylum Ascomycota; class Sordariomycetes; order Glomerellales; family Glomerellaceae; genus Colletotrichum; species Colletotrichum tropicicola. The sequence goes on from JAOWMA010000244.1 coordinate 39,331, forward strand.
CACGATGATGCGGTTCTACCCGAGCGCTCAACATCCTAACGCCCGATATGTGTTCTTATCCAGCAACATCCCAAGAGCAATGGAATAATGAGAGGTTGAGTCGAGACCCACGCAGGGCCGGAGATAAATGCGACGAAAAATTTCTCTCGGCACTTCCGGGGCAGTGTTTCTGGGGAAAATGATACGAGTTCCGTCGATGTTCAGCTGACTGTCCTATTTTCAGTCCACTTCTCGGAACGATCCATTCTCGGTGTTGCATCTACTGCGGCTCCCCAAAAAAGCAGCTGAGAGGATTTATGGAGGTGGCAACACCATGACGCAGGGCTAGACTTTCCTGTTGAATGACCTGGAGTCTCGGCACCAATACGTGTATGGTTCATTGGTTCGCTTTCATTTGTCTTGCGTCACCCTTTGTGCGATTGAATTGGATCTTTTGTTCCCCGTGCTACAATCCATGACGCCAACTCTGAAATCTGTCCCACGACGCTTAAAAGGACTTAATTCCGACCTGCAAAACACAGGATACTAGTTCTCAGCATTTCAGCAACACGGCGGCTACTCCTAACCGCACTGATGGCCTTTCAAACGCACACAGGCTCGCTGAAGCTGCTATCTTCACCAGGAAGGCTGGTAGCCTGAAGGAATTTGGGTACAAAACGAGCGAAATATGACCTAACCTTAAGGATCTCTACGAATTCACGTATCTCTGACGAGCCCCAATGAAATGCTCGTGTTGCTCGCCGAGATGAAGATGCACACGAGACTTCCAATTGTCGAGTACTCTAGCCAGCATCAGCCAGATGTTTCGATTCTCAGTCACCAACGCCAACAATGCGCAATACCACTGATGCCTAAAAGGATGAAAGGGTCAATCAAGAACCCTCCCTTCCTTTGTACTTGAGAATGAAGCGCCAGTGGCGAAGTTTGCGTCCTTGGTTCACTGAAATTCCAGACTTCCATCCCTCGCTTGGTAAGATTCGATGTTGACTTTGCTGCTAGCGTCGATCACACTACAGTATGCACCTCCCCGAGAGCTGTTACTTTTGTACACAGCAAAGAACATGTCAACATCAAGCTAGAGGTCCTCCCACAAGCTCCTAAGAGGCCACGTCCACAACCTGCTGACTAATTCAGACCACTGGTTCAATCCAACCTTGACTTCATGTTCAAAGCAAAGCCAACCCCGACCCTGATGAATAACTACAACAAAGCCGCCTTCGCCAATATCGGCTATACGAGTAGCATCTTTGTCTTTGTGATGTCGACTCTGCTCGATGAGACAAAGGCCTTGCAACTAGGTTCCGATCATTACTTTCCGACTTTCCGGGGAATGCTAGCTCGTCAGGCCACGTCAAGGAGAATGTCCCGTGGCTCACGGCGGGAGGCAGAGGTGTAGCAGGGAAACTTTGAGGTTTTGACCTGAGACCAGGCAGGACTGCTTGAGATGGGCAAGATGTTCCGAAGTTGTGGGTTGCGACCTCATCGGTCGATCGCCACAAGCGGCACTGAGCGTTTCGTGTTCGGTCATTCCCTTCCCGAAACCCCTCCATGGAATATGTTAGCGGCGAACACAGGCAAGTCATCCTAGCTGCTGGGAGCACATTTCTGCAGCAGAGCAACGTAGAGACAGGGACAGATTGCGGAAAATCAATCCAGCAAATGCGACGCGCGAAGGTGTTGAGCAGGACAGTATCCTCGCTCTCGACTTCGACCAGTAGATTGGCCACATCGAACCAGTTCCACCGCACCCACACTGCAAACATCCCGGCGGGTGATCTGCGTCTTGTCTCTTCCATGATATCGTCCTCAAATCAGAACACAATAAGCCGACCGTAAGCAGATTCTCTCACTGCTATCTGAGCAGTGTATCGACCCTTTGCTTGGTTATCCTACGACCTGACTCTGCTGTCTGCAATGTTTGGCCAAGATAGTAGTTGTTTCGCGGTTTGATGCCGTGTCGGGAGTTCACGCGGGTCATCATTTCAAATCTCGGAGCGGTATAATCCCATGCCGCTAGTGGCAATGTGTCGACACGACTCTGCTGTTGCATCGTGGTTGAGAACCTCGTTTTCAAAAGCGAAAGAACAGATAGGTTCAGGAACACGAAGATGAAAAATAAGAGAACAATAAAAGCCAAGACACTGGTCAAGAGGCTCTTCCTCGGCGCCTCGTCCTGGTAATCACGAGAATGGCGGGTAAGGAAAGTCACAGGCAAAAGCTAAACAGCAGTCTGCCAGGGCAAAGCTGTTCCGACCAGATTTCAGAATGCAGCCGACACATCCCGAAGGAAACTGGGTGTGAAGGACACAGCGTCTAAATTCAGCGTTAATTTGCGGCACACTGACCCGTCTCGAGTGGGTTGCACATCCAATATCATCCCCGAAGTCGGTGTTGGCGAATGGAATTGATTGTCATGAGCGGAGTTGGTGAGCGGCACCTCACGATCCGGCATTACCTTCTTTTTTGTCCTCGATCAGTTATTTAGCAGGCCCTTGTGCCAAGTCGAATAGCCTCGGCAGCGTATTTGCGTGAGAAAACAGCCACACATGAGACCTTGATAGAGGGCTCGCGTAGTCTGTGCATCTTGCTAAGGAAGCTCATTCAGTTCGTAAGGGGTTCTTGTGTACGAACGACTGTCAGCCGAGAATAATGGGTCTTAATCACTTCAGGCAGTGAAGGCTCGCTGGGAAAAGCCCCAGTGCTGAGCCTGTTGCCCGCTTTGGGCCTTCCCATCGGACGATATCGGGAACTCATGTCGGGACCTCGGGGCGCGTGTGTGCATTTTGGTTTTCGGCACCACGGTGAGACACTGTAGTAAAATTGCGCTAGGATGACGTTGATCAGTACACCAGTGGTTGGGTTCATGTGTTGGAGGCAAATCGACATCCGGGGGCTGCAAATTCGAGAGATGGAACTTGGAAAATTGTTCGAATTTCTTGCGCAATGACCTGGTTTGAGCGACATACATAGCAGCAAAGCCATGATGATTCGAGAATTTTGCTCGTAAGTCTGATACCGCCCCGAAAACACGCTCTTGCCTGTACATTAACATCCACTCGATGCTCCTCCGTTTGGAGTTGACGATGCTGAGGGGGCAGGTCATTCGTAAGGTGGTGATCGGCGGTTTAGCGCTGCACAAACGGGCCCTCGTCGAGTACTCGGACCAGTTACCACACAGTAAACAGTGTCTTTGGGAAAGATAAGAAAGAGAAGGAGGGAGCCCTTGTTACCATCAGAGGATAAGAGACGAAACAAAAGGAGAGACTGCACCTCGTCGTAAAAGCAGCCCATCCGCACACCCCAGAACAAATTCTCTCGAAACTGTCCGGGGACCCGTATGACGTACGCATCTCTTTTGCCACGAGAAAAGGCGTCCTTTTTTGGCTTCTATTTCGCCTGCACCTACTTGAACATCCTGGCGGCGATCTCTCCTTCCGCTATTTCCCAGTCCGGTCCGGCCATCGAGTACCGTCCCCGGGCACTTCGACGCGGCGCTTCTCACCGTCTCGGATATACCGTTGCTGCTGTTTAGAACCGACCCGGGATACGGCTGGCTGGATGTCGTTGCAACCTTATTCCGAACCCGGGCAGAACAGCGGCACTCTGGTTCCTTCTCCTCCTCCTTCACCTCAATCTCTACTGCTGCCACGAGCAAAAAAGACCCATCAAAGTGCGGTGGCGCCTCGGGCGCCGCCACAAGTTCCCCTATGTCTTGTTCCTCGTCCTCATCGTCGTATAGGTCTGGGATTGGGTCTGAGACGGGGGATTTGGCCAAGTCTAGCAGCTGCCTGGTCTGGGTCGAGAATTTTCGGCAGATATACGAGAGCTGAAGACGCAGCGCTGGCAGTCATCCTCGCGGATTTGTTCTCGCGGACCCTCAGGGTAATGAAGCCGCACCCTGCGACGTCTTAGTCCTTGTGCAACAGCTTCACCAGGCTTCGGCCGGCCGCGAGCCGCCGTCTAGTGATGGTCTTCATGCGGCTGACCACATTCTTGGGGTACGGGGCGACAAGAGCACTTGTCTTCGGGAACTATCGATCATCGAGCCAATGCTCGTGGAAAAGCCTCAGCTTCTCCCGGAGGCTTTTCCACGAGCATTAGCTGCGATGACCATCTCCTCGGCGGCGTGGGCCGGCCTGTGAGATGGCCGGCCATTGTTGTCGCGGTGTGTGAAAAGCTGGGAAGCAGATTCTTCGTGACTGAAGGGTCGATGTTTGCGGCTGCCGGGATGTTCTGGTACATGTTTGCGTCGATGATGTCGCTCTTTTGCTGCAGGTGATTCGGTCAGTGCCTGCAGTGTACTTGGTGGAGTCTCTGGCTTACCTCGAAAGCACTGTGAAAGTTTCTCTTGTTGGTGCTTTGACTGGTGCCGATTTCTCTGGCGGCATCAGTTGAGGGGCCGGCGGATGCCATGGTGCTATGCAGGCAAGGGTCGACGGCGAGCGAGGGACAGCAAGGGAACAAGCCAAGAGACTTCATCTCGGCGACTCAAGCGGAAAAAGAGCAACCTACAAGGGTGAATCACGGTCGCCGGTAGATGCAAACGAAGCAACAGATTGTGGACTGGATTTCTGAACTTTATCGATAGCTTGGAGAAGGTCTTTCCAACACTTGTAGTGACGATGTTGAATGAGAAAACTGGAATCTTTGGGTCAATACTAGTGCTTTCTCTCTGCCGATAGAACGCATAGGCTTTTCCCATATCCGCGATCCTTTGACTTTGCATCGCTGTCAATCAAGCTCGACGCAAAAAAGGATTGCACGCACCTTCATTCTGTCATCGACAAAGCTCGCGTACGACTCCCTCTTCCCATCTACTGAGTGATCCATCCGGCAGGCGTTGGCAAGCAGTCAGAATGCCGTGCAGGTGTTGAGGCCGAAAGCGACGGATGCTCTCGAGCACAGGAGGGTCCTGGAAGGGGACGGCTCAACAGACGAGGTGCTGACAGTGCGTTAGGTGGCTTGCAATGCCTTAGTTATCGATGCGGCCGTCGCTGTCGGTTCGTCGTCGAGAGGCAAACCGTTCAATAACGGTGTCGGCGCCTTTTTCATGCCTTGGTTCGCGTGGGCAGCAGCGCTAAGGGTCGGGACGTCATCGGTTGAATCGATGCAAAGGGGAAGGAAACTGTTGGTCAGGCGCAACGCCACTCTCGAGAGTTTTCGTCGCCAGGCTGCCGGGTGCTGACATTGCTTGTGATGATCTCGGGAGGCGATGTTGTTTGTGGTCTGTTTCTTGATGTGCTGACTGATGCGGAAGGTCGGCAGGTTTTGCCGACCCGTGCAATGGACGGTGTCATTGAGTTCCTGGTGGCAGGTGGGGAAAGGAGGCTGTGGCCGTGGTCCGCCCGGTTCGGTACGAATACGTCTGGAAGCTGTCCATTCCGGCCTTGGAAGGTTGCGTTGGGGATGTCAGCCATGCCACAGCGACGGCGCCGGCGATGTCAGAGGTGGTGACCTACCTCTACCTCGTGCCGACAGTAGGCACTCCTCCGGGCACAGATGGACCCTGTCCCGCGTGGTTTTGAGTGTTGCTGGTCTGCTGTTTGTCGGGATGCTGTGCAGTTGCTGTGTGAATTTGCAAGGTGAAGCACTTCACAGGGAGGTCCGGTGTGCGGGGGCCACATGGGCCAGTGTCTGATCGATCAGGTGGCTTGGGATGCATGGATTTACTTGCTGCAGGTTGTGTACGTACCTGTCGTCCATGCACGTGCCATACACGGCGGAAGGGAAGGAACACTAGGTACCTACGATGATCGTTCTTGCCTTCCATGTACGTGATTGACATGTACGTACCCATTCTGGACCGAGGGAAAACGCCAGCGGAGACTGACCAGATCGCCACACGTCGCTTTGAGGGAGACCCCATAGGGAACACCCAAGACCTGACTAATGCCGATGAAGTGGGTAGAGTCGTGCAGCTTTCGATGCGATGCGATGCGAAGGCGCCCGGGAGACTGCGATTTCATTGGCGTTTTGCTATCGTTTGCCATCCTACCTAGTGGCTCTGACGCATGTGGGTTTGGCGTGCAGACCACGATTGCATCACTCGAAACTTCGAAGTCAGCTTCACATCCACGACGCCATGCAGACTTTGGCCATTGAGAGTCTCTGGAGCTTCGGCCCTCTCTCAAGGCACATATCCGACCGCCGTCGCGAGGGAACTCGAGCTTCGTGGTTGCTTCTGATCTTCCAAGGCCTACTCCTACTTCACCTGCCCCTGATTGCACCCGGGCAGTCTCCGCCCCAACGCCCGATGCCTCGTAGCCTCCCGACACTCCGTCGTGGTGGTTGGCGTGATTCTCCCAGAATACTAAAGCTTCTTTTCCAAGTGAGCAACTGTAGCATCGAATGCTTCTGCAGAACAGCAAGCAGAGGGGGGGCGTGATGGATGGTTACCAGTCCCGGAGTCTACGCCATGCTAATCAGGTCGGCACCTGTGTTATCGAGATATTAGCCAGAGAACAGAAGGGGCCACGAAGAAGCGTAGAAACGAAAGGATTCAAATACCCCCGGATGCATCTTAGGTTAACTAGGCATAACCGCCTGGTCTTGTCAGTCTCCCTCATTCCCGAGAGCTCTGTGGCGCCGGTGGCGCCGGTGGCGCCGGTGGCGCCGGTACACCATCTGCCGCTCGGTGATCTGGGGCAGTTGTTTGATGGGCTCAATCATGACGCCTCGGCGGAACACTTCGCCTTGTGTCACACTCGCTGCCGCAGTTGCGCATCCCGAGGGCGTCCAATTGGGGGTCTCGCACCCTAACTTGGGAGAAATGACTCGACCTTTACGAATGAACTAGCAGTAGCATTTGAGGCTTGGCAAGAGGAATCCAGGGAATTGAGATGCCGACGGGAAAGAAACGACTTCTGGAGGTCCTGAGGGGGATTCATGGCCCAAGAGGAAGCGAAGGTGGTGATGATATTGGCCGGTCGGTTCCAGTTGCTGCGGGTTGCGGAGCGGTCACTACGAAGGGTTAGTATCTGTGATGAAAGCAAGGAAGGAATCCAGGCGGCAGTCCCTCACAAAGGGCGTTGTCTGAAGAAGACGCAAGATGCAACCGGGCTGTTGCTTTGCAATTAGATCTTGGTGTATATGTGGGAGCGTCGAGTGGGCAGCGGCAGGATCTGCTGCGTGTGATGTCGAGATGGCGTCGGCAGCAGCGGGCATTCCCGAGGAAAGGTCGGAGCAAAGGTAGTGCTGGGGTCGTTTGACGAATGTATGCTGCGTTGGGGATGCCATGGATCAAGATTTCATGACGGGAAAAAGTGCGTCCTCTTTGAGTCGGTGTTGGCTTGCTGCAGATGCATCATCGGCCCGTGTGCATCCGCCATCACGGAAGCCGCCTGGGAGACTTGAGGGGCCTTTCAGCCACGGTCCCACTCTTTTCACGGCCAGTTTTGCAGAGAATCGGCCATGGAAAAAGTGGGCTGTGGCGCAAGCCTTCCACTCAAGCCTCACTGTTCCCTTTTTGGACAGTCGACATGGAACCTTCCAATGTCGAATGCCTCGTGACCCGGCGGTGTAGAACGGCGCGCTGGGCTGCACGCCGGACGCGCCGCACGCTTTGTTTCGACGCGAGACCTTCTTGGAAAAAGTCGCTGGCACGAAAGCTGCTAGCAAGGCGAAGGATGGAGGCCAGTCGTGGCACGAAGACGGCGCATCAGGAGGCTGCGGTAGTGATAATGAATGACAATGTGAATTTGAGGATGGAGGTTGTTGGGGGAGAGCTGACGATGCTGGTGGCCCGGAAAATGGTGGACTGGCGAGTGGCGCAACCGCTGGCTCGGCCTAAGGTAGACGTCAGCCGCTGCCATTGATAGCCAATTCCAGCATCAGGTCTTCGCGGCGAGTTAACCGCGGAATCTTTGCCAGGAAGTCGCGCATCTCTCCGACCCGCAACCGCACAGAACGTGGTGGCGCTTGCCAACGACCGTCTCTGGACTTCAAGACTTGACGGGTTGGCCGCATTACGGTAAGTTACATCGAGAGTACGTGGAAATCCTGCGGCCGCTGTTCGAAAGCTCCCTGGTCTCGTCTGACTGCTTGGTGTGCCCCAAGTCAGGCTCGAAGTTGGCGTTGCGGACGGGGAAGGCTGGCTCGTCGGAGGCGAACAACAGACCTGCATGGCTAGATCATTCCGGTGTGGGCGTCGCGAATTGCGGACACACTGAAGGCAGATTGGGCGGCGGCTGCAAGTATTCATCATCTGCTCGGGGCGGCAAAGTCGAGAATACCTTACACGAAGAAAGACTTGGGCAAGTGACAAAAGCATGTCGCCTCGGCAGCCATCGGAAATAATGCCCGATGAAGGGTGGAGATCGGCGATAAGATAAGCGAGATCTCACCTACCTAGGTTACCTAGGTAGGTAGGTAAGGCACTTGGGCCAGGCCGGAGAAACGCAAATGCAGAGCGAAAATTCCCTGACGCTGCAGCTTGTCCAGTGTCCGGACTCCGATATAGGAAGACAGGTTGGTCGTAAGGCGGCCACAAGAGCGTCCAGCGACGGCGTCATGCGTGAATGGCATTTGAGGACACTGAGAAGTCGAAAATGCTTGACCATCTGTTGGATCTGAAGGGTGCAAATTGAAGGATCCGGCCAGCCGTCAAGGAAACAAATGGCTCCGAGCCCCGTTGCGTTGAGAATGACAAGGACTTGTCCGATTGCAGGTGGACAAGAACACACCCATCCCTCAGGTCTGCTTTTCGCCGCCCGTTAGGAGCAGCCGGCCCTGACGACGCGGGATACTGTTCACCGTCACACCCGTCTCAACAATCCTCCGCTTCTTGTAACAGAATTGGCGGAATCACAGACGAACCTTGGTACCTAATCACCGTTTTTTGGTTGGTTTGAGTTTTCGGGCGTTTTTCCCGGACGCTGAGGTGGACATGGATGGAACAAAAAGTGGCACGATCTCCGCTAAGATGGCACGGGCGCTTTTCTTTTCCAACGCGGCGCCCAATCAAACATGACCTCGATGCCGATCTAAGCAGGTGTTCGGGAATCGGCGCCAGACTAAGGTAGACGTGGGAACCACCGTCTTGGGATGGAATTCTCCGCATCGATGGGGCTATTCGCCTGGCGGCTCTATTTTGACCTCATAAGATGAGCAGAATCTTTGACTCCACGAAAACTTTCGGAAGGCACCCAAGCCGTGTCGTGTCAGTGAATCAGAGGCACAAACTTTTCATATCCGTTCATCATGAAGGCATCAAAGGCGGACGGGGCGGAGCCGCAAATCTCATTTTGTAGTTTCGCAGAATACCATCTCAAACGTGCGTCATCAAATCGTCCGGACCAATATCGTAAACAACGCCGATCTGGCTGTTTTTGTGGATCGTACCGTACGGCTTCTAGAGTGTTGCAGTCAGCTGGTTATCACCTAGGAGCACGGCGGTGTTCGTCGTGATCGGGCGGCGGAAATGCTGTGGCACACCTTAGAGGCCCTTACCACGTTCTTGGGACGTCTTCTCTATGGCCTGGCGAAGATGAATAATAACTGATGCGACGTCGGTGCCTGATTGTTTCATCTCGAAACTGATCAAGCTGAGAACTAGCGGGCCGACCTGGGTACTTAAGAGCTTGATGAGGCGGAAGATCTCCGCCTCTGTCCACGGGTCGGACGTGATGTCCAGGAACGTTAGATTAGTCAGCTGGAGCTCAGATGGCCAGATTTTGTTTCATTGCGCATCTTCGAATAGCGCATCCAAGAAGAGAATGGAGGTTGGCACTCACATTGGGCCTGGCGGAGAAGGGATCAGCCGAGTCGCGAAGGTCCAATTTGGTAGCGGCTTCGGAAGCGGCTTCAGAGGATGCTTCGGGGCATACTCGATCAGACGCTTCGGGGGCGGCTTCGGGGGCTGATTCGGGCTGCGCGGACGCGTCGGACTTGAGCTCATTCTCGGAGATGGGCTTGGGAGAGGTTGCGGCTGACATGGTTGCGCGCTGAGAGCTTTCGGGACGCAAAACAAAGGGCGAAACTGGTAGAAGATGCGCAGTCCAGCAGATTTCCGTGTCCGTGCCTTGCTTGTCCCTGGTGGGCGGCGGCACAATCACATGTACCTACCAAGCAGGCCAACGAATTTGCGGCGCGCTACCTGCCTTCCATGAGGTGCCCAGGTACATAAGGTGCCCAGGTGCTCTGCATCAGGTGCCAGTCACTGCCCGACCTACGTTAAGGTAGGTAGGCGCCTTCCACAGCAAGAACTTGATCCTGATGCCGGGGCATGCCGTAAGCAAGGCTGCAGTCGCTGCCTGGAGCCCCAAGGACAAGGCAGCAAGGCTTTCAGGGCCACAATCAAAGCCGTCTGCCGCACACAGCCTTTTCCCTTTTCTTCCTTCGTCCGAATGCCTCCCGTCTTCTGCATCTCCGTCGAGCCGCCGGTTTTCTCGCCGGGCGTGTTTGCCCTCCCTCACCACCCTGTCTGAGTATTACGTCTGTCTATCTAGTTGTCCGACTCCCCTTTTGTGTCTTTCTGCCTCCGTCAGTTTGTGAGAAATTGCGCGTCCTTCTGCCATGGCCAACGACCATGCCAACCGTCTCCCATCCGAGGATGGTCAGAACGTGAGTCCTACAAAAAGCTTCCGGTTTCTTTGCCATCACCGCACGCTCTCCTACCTCAGGAACCCTCGTACTGACACGATACGACCACAGGACATCATCAACGACTACCGCTTCTACCAGTACCCGAACAGTGCAAACTTCCAAGCATGGGGTGCCAGCCTAGCCACCATACCCGACCGCGTCCAGCGCCACGACGCCGCCCGCCTTGCGCATCACATGGCAGAGCACTCCGTCGGAGCCGCTCAACAGCTCGAGAGTATGGGCATAACGCCGTCAAAGAATGATACCCTGCTGCAGAAGCACCTTCAGACCCTCCGTGACGCCTGGCCGGACGGCCGCTGGTTTCCGGACCAATTCAAACCCGCCACCACCCCCCCTCCGCTAGACCTCGTGCGCGCTATGATCAACATCACCAAGGACTGGAAGGCGCATGGCGGCGGACGTCCGCTGACCGAACTCTGGGTGGACACGCCGGGGACCCGCGGGCTCATCTCGCAGGTGATTCGGGAGTCGGCTGGTGGCATGTTTAATGTTGACACGGCCAAGGCGGCACGCGACGCGGTACGCACGGCTCTCGGGTTAGCCAGCGTCAAAGCCAGCTCCGCGTCTGGAAGCCAGCGCAAGAGAGTGGCTGCTGCGGCACCAGCTACCTCACCAGCTCCAGAGCCACCAGCTGCCTCGCCAGCTCCAGATGCAGATCCCGCTGCTCCATCGGGTCAAGATCCAGCTCCAGCTACAGATGCACATGCAGATCCCGCTGCTCCTCCATCGGGTCAAGATCCAGCTCCAGCCGCAGATATCGACCGTGAACCAGCCCCAGCAGTTCTCGAAAACGCTGAGTCGCCAGAGGCCCCCAGAGGACCGTCAACCGGATGCCCGTTCGCCGGTACAACCAGACCACCTCATCGCCTGGACTCTTTTGACGACATACTGAGCACTGAGATCCACGCCCATTCCCCCATGATGGGCGATAATGACAATTTCCACTTCAACAACGACGACGACGCACCACTCCCGCCGCCCGCATCCATCTCATCGTCTCTATTCCAACATGATGTTGACTCAGACTCTGAAGTGAGCGATGACGGAATCATGGCGGCATATTTCTCTCGCCCGGGCGTGCGCGTGCGTCCCGAGACCACAAAGTACCGTCACATCCGCATGAACGCCCTCGAGAGGATCTACACGCAACAGCGGCGCGCCGACGCCAAGGCCGCAAGGGCCGAGAAGCGTAAACGCAACAAGATGGAGCGCGAGGCGCACGAAGCATCAGAGGCCGGGAGGTGGAAGCTCGCCGTGGCACGGAGGCTGTCGAAGACTATGGCGGAGACGTTCGAGGAGGAGGCGATGGCTTCATTTGGGGAGGACATTCCGGAGGATAAGCGGGAGAAGATAAAAAGAAAAGGCTGCAAACGGCGAACGAGAAGATGGTTGAGGCGCTTTTGTGATTTCTTTTTTGCGGTTTTTTTGGTGCTGCTGGTTGCTTGCGGGGACATTTGCTTTTTGGGGGATCGCGGTGTGTTTGTTTTGCCTGTTGCGAGTTGCTTTGTTGATTGAATTGAAAAATGCCACCGGCCGGCGTTGGTGTGTGGGATCAAGCTGCGACTGTTCAAATTTGCTATGAATGCGTCGTAACAATGGATGGGTTCTTCACCCCCCGTCACCTTGCTTGAAATGCACGGGCTTGTCAAATGGTTCTTCCGTACCTAAAGTAGTGGGAATGGACTGGCTTTGGATACTAGCCTGTAAACACGAGTCTTACTAAAATCAAAACAGAGAGTAAGATATATGACATCGGCTGAACTAAAATCTATGTGAAAGGAAGTTCAAAGTGTCTCCTTGCGAAAGGTTGTTGACAGATGTCACTCCAAACTCCGTCTGGCAGATTCCTCCTGGTATGGGGATCTTTCCTGCACAAGAACTTCAGACCCAAGCACACATAGCCTATTGTCGGATCCAGAGCAAAAGGTCTGGCGCGGTCCCCTCTCACTCGCCACGGGACATCTGCATCGCAATGAAGATAGCCGTCGCAAAGGCGTAATGACCGCGCGCCCCCGCGTAGTCTACCGGGCAAGTCCTCGAAGCCCAGAGATCTCGTATCATAACTGCCCGGTGCTTGACGCGGAACGCCCACGCCCGGTCGGAGTCTGTCTCAAGCTGGCTCCATTCTCGCACATTGGCCGCGCCCAATCGCTCAGTCTCAAGAAACAGCCGTCGAGTTACCTCGGTCATGTCATCCGTCCTGCCCAACGCGCCGAGTGACAACAGGGCATGTACCAAGCGTGAGGCAGCCATGTTGGAGCGTAGTTTGGCGAAGAATCCGTAGTGAAGACTGGAACGGCCTGTATCATCAGGCCAATCGTGGAAAGGTCCGTTGCGGAATATGCGTGGCTGCTTCTGGCGCTGGGCGGCAATCCATTCGATGAGGTCGGTCATGCCTTGCGCAGCCATCAGGTGCAGGCATGTCGTGCCACTAGAGAAGGTGAAAGGACGGTCCCACATGGCGCCATTGAGTGAAAGAAGCTTTGCAATGGATCTCTCGTTGTTAGCCAGCGCAATCTGCAGCGCGGTTGCCTTGCAGAGAGTCGCGGGCTGAGCGTTCGATGTGTTTTTCAGGTATGACGGAGGCAGAGCGTCGACGTACGAAGCTGCGAAGGGGCAAAAGCAGTCGAAGAATGCGGGATGGTCGACATCGACACGGTGCGATAGAATCCACGCCACGACGTTTTCTCGGCCTCCAAGAACTGCGGCGTGAAGCAGCGTGGCCCGTGGAGGCTGATGAGTCCCAACACCTTCAAAGCTGGGGTCGGTATCGTGTTCGCCACTGGGGCAACGCCAGCAGGTCACAAACTCGGTCGATAACAGTTCATTCGCCATCGTGTTCGCGGAGAATGGGGCGTGGTCGGCGAGACGTTTAAGCAGGTCAAGGTCGCCTTCGAAGGCTGCAGTCATGAGGATGGCGTCTCTGGAAGGAATCGAGACAGGCCGATTTGCAGAGAAAACGTCTCGGCGAAAACGTTGGGAGGAAGCGACTCGAGGAAGGAAGGACCCGAGAGAAGCGACGACTGAAATTTACTGCTGAGATCTTTTGCATAAACGTGGTAGAGATGAAATGATCCGGAAAAAAAGGTCTTTGCCCAATATCTTAAGGTAAGGTAGGGAATCTGTGTCGGGATGGGGCTCTGGGGCAAGTTACCTAGGTACATGTTACGTCAGGGCAGTTGTGCGCTGTAAGCCATAGGAGACCGGCTGCGAGAGAACCGAGTGCCCTCCGTCCAAAGCAAGGTAAGGTACCTACCTTTACTTGGGGTACGTTCATTCCACCCGACGGCCAAAAAGAGAACTGAGAAAATAGCAAGTGCCCTTGAATTTGATATTTCTTTCTGTGGGTCGGCTATTTTCCCCTTGTTTTGCCTTCACCTCACGGCCGAGGTAGAAAGTCGCCAGGAGGCTCGGGACGGAGGTGCGTATTCAAATTCCGACCGAGAAGGGAAGCTTCACGCGATATGGCCCAAGTGATGCATGGACAGGTTCCGAACGCCGGTGATGACCAATCCGTTCTTCTTGAGACCAACTGGTAGCGGCGCCGCTGCGTGGTGTGTAGGGCGCTCCCTGCACACGGTGATGACGGCCGGGTCACCGGCTGGCCGCGCGAATTGGATCCTGTTCTTCCGAGCGTAGAGCGAGAATTGATTGCAGATGATGGCCAGTGCGATGACTCGGAATGGCGGTCACGGATGGACCCCGGACCAACATTGGCGTTGGATGCGGTGGAGATTTCGGGCAAGGATGGCGTCGGGGACCAGCTGGAAGATCGGACAGAAGTCTTGCCATTGTCAGTTCCGTCGCCGGTAGACGTTGCGAGTCTTGCATCAGGGTTTAGCGGGCTTTCCCAGGACTTTTCATTGAATATGTTTCACTTCTACCTCAGCCATGGCGAAGTGAAGCCCCGGGCCGCGGAATCTGTGCGGGGCCGGTTGTGGGGTCAAGATCTCGGCGATCCGGGAAGACCGCCGGTGACCCCTGCTTAAAGCAAAGGTGGCCGGTAGGCGGCGGCCAACGAGAGACTGCCTGGCAGGTGCTCGGTGAGATGTTTTCGCAGATCCAGCTCGAGGCATGGGACCCGGACCATGTTCTTGTGGCACGCCGGGTTCGTGAGCCTGTTGTCGGTCTCTGTCTGTGTGCCGTTACCGTCATTGACGGCGAAGCTGGCAAATCCACGAAGCCCGAGATGAGGCAGCAGATGCCATAGAAAAATGACGCCTTACGGATGTCAACGCTCGATCTGTTCTGCCTGGAGGGGCTTCGGCGCAACCCCAGATTCCAACACCGTGGAGGCAAGCCCTCCCTCTGTTGCGTGTCTACGTGTGCTGCTTAAACCCTCAAGTTGAGCCATGGTGAGAATTGCTGGCATAGCGATGTTTAGTGGTGGATAATTTCCCCGACTGTGGTTGGCTGATTTGATTTCCCGGACAGTCTGGGAAATCGATCTAGCTAACTTTATTGGGTGGAAGAAGCTCCACAAGATGATGAGCGTTCTGCATTACGTCATCCAAGTCATGCGATCTTTGTATTGGACTACCCCTGGGGTACCTACCAGGTAGGTAGGTACCTTGCCTTTTGTCAACGCACCACTATAATCGGGATCCTATGCCGGCCAGCCCAAGTACAACTGCCCTACTCTGAGCTGCAAATGACGCAAAGCCAGGAGACAGTAATCTCCCGCATCGAAGACATGTTGCTGGGAAGCGGGATAGGGGAGAAGACGTGGTTGGCCGCGAGGGCGTATCTTTGGGTCACGAACGGTCAACTCTTAACGCCCTGAAGCCCCCCAAGACGGTGACAACGGATCTCCTCTGTAGGGCGTCGTCTTAAAGGCCGCAGCAGTGGCCAGAGCTGGTGGCAGACACACGGTCGGTATTGCGTTGCAATGCTCGGCTTCTGTGCAAAGGCGTCAAGGGCAGTAGCTTAAAGAGAGAACCTTCGGGAGGCAGAGTTCGGGTAGCCAGGTTGGGACAGCGGAGGCATCTTTGAGAGGATCAAGGGAGAGTCAGGTTCATTTTGATGGTTATGGGAGAACGAGGTGTACAACTCGGCTGGCTGCGCATGAAAAGCAAAAGAGTGCCTATTGGGAGTCTGGGCATTAAGGAAGAATCAGAAGAGGTAGACCAGAATGGAGACCGGGATTCGGCCGACGTCAAGGGGTCCTTCAAACTGCAAGATCGCATGCGCGGGGAGAGGCAGTGTCTCACTACACCACCGTCACCTCTGCTGTCAATGGTCTGCGCTCCCATTCTGCCCCTGTCATCTACGCCGATGTCTCTTATTCAGACTGGAGCCAGAAAACGTCCAATCTGCCCCCCCCCCGCCCCCCCCCCCCCAGCATGACCCAGACCAGACCTCGGCCTTGGTATCGACCCGGGAACCGGCCGAGAAGGTATCTCCAGCGTCTCGACAGCAGCAGTAGCGGGAATGATCCCGCCATCACGGTCATGGGGGTGTCCGTCAACATGCTGGCTTTTTTCACGTGCTATCAGCCATCGTCTACGTCTAACCGGCCGTCCGTTGCGACTGCTGACCTTGAAGCTTTCTGGCGACGTCGACGAGTCAGAACGAGTTCACTAGACTGCAGCCCTGGCCTCCTGTGCCACCTCTTCTGCCGCCTTCTTAGCTAACCCGTCGAGCTGTTCCCCCCTTCTCCTGCTGGCGCTACTACTTCCATGAGCGCTGCTGTGCTTTTTCGTGCGTGTAAGTATCGCTCCATGGTGATGCCGTTAAACTGACTGTGGCTTGCCGGGAGACCACGAACGTCACGGAGAGCGGAGGGCTGCGACGGGGGAGGACGCGGACAAAACGCGTAGTTCGGGTAGGGACACTGCTAAGTAGAGTGCACGAGCTTGTCACCGGCGTTTCTGTCGGCTCTACTAAATTTGATAGCTTACTTTAATCAGAAGTCACGATGAATCGGCAAGGACTCAGCAGAGATCTCGTTACTACGGGAACTTTCAAGCAATTTATGGTAGCAAAATGGATCAGGTCCGCAATTGCCAAGGAGCGATTACGGTCTGTATGTCCCGTACGACACAACTCTTATAATGAGATATGAACCACATGCGTGTTTCTAGGTGCTGGGCGGAGGGGGTTATGACAAGGTGAAGAAGATGAGATGATGACCAAGAGAACGACAATGGTAAATACGCCACGATGATGGAGAACACACGAAGAAGACAAGCTAAAAACCAGAAAATGAAGGTGAAATTTGGACTTCAGGAGGATGTAGCATTGGTCGACAGTAGAATCAAACGCCCACAAAGGATATGAAGCTGAGGCTGATGAGTCGAGAAGCTGGAGAAAGTTTGTTTGATTAGTCAGTCAAGTTTGATCGGCCACCTAATGTTCAAGCCAAGTGGTCTTGTCTTTTCACTTAAGCAACTGTTATCCATGGCGCAGAGATTCGGCAATCGTTGTTCAGACCGGACCACTGATTCTGGTCGAGCCGGTCGCACCCCGCTGGGGGCAAAATACGGTGTTCTCGCTTTCCCATCTTGCCCCGTCCTGCCGATACCGCTACACCTTCACTTGCCGCGGTAAGTACCGTCACCCGACTGACACATCATACCTTTCAGAAGTGCTCCTTGTGAATGTTCTGCGGCCGCACGTTCCGCCAGATCTTCGCACATGGCCGATGCCGTAGCCCCTGGCAGCCCTCGGGCCAGCCCTTCATCGAGCCCTTTCTGGCATACTATCGTGATCCCCTCGCCGACGACGAGTTGGCCGCCAACAAGTACAAGATAGTCCTGAGCATGCTCCCGACCTTCCAGAAGTACACGAAGAAGAATTACCTCGTTACCTATTGCGACACGAACTGCGTCTGTCCACGTTGGCCGGCTGACGTCCGGACGATTGATTGCACGACTAATGGTGGAGATGAAATGGCGTGAGATTCGCAAATCAAATGTAACAGACCATCACGGACAACAATTCGCCCCGCTCGGCCGGGGCAAGAAGTCTTCCACCGCCTGAGATACTTGCGAAGGGGCCGTTCTGTTCTCCAACAAGTCCGTCATGGGTATGTGGACATGCGTCCTGGGAGAGGGAGATACCTGCCGGATTTCCATCGCATCGGCAACTCCCAGTGACGGCAACACCCCCCGAAAAGGTGAATCCGGAGCCTCGGTGGCGGTTATCTATGTAGAAATGACCTCTCATGGTGACGTTCCTGACGTTTTGTTGCTTTACCTCGGACGCTGCCCAAACGTGGTAAAAGCCAGCATACGGGAGCTCATCTTTCCGGAAGAAATCTGCGCGCCGAACTGGAGGCTGGAGGATGTTGTACGTCGAATGACTCGACATAAAACTCGGAGCCTCTGTCAAGACTAGACCCAGCCTGATGGCCCCCGCTCCCCATACCCGACGGCGTGACTTGCAGATTTCCGTCTCAATCAAGATCGGCTTGCTGTTTGGAGCAAAACCCATGGAAAGCGTGCCCTTCGCTAGCCCCAAATAACTGCTTTTTTTGCGGCAGCTTCCGAAACCGTCGGAGACAGTGTCAAAGGACACTGTCAATGGTTGCAGCGTGATTCCGTCAGTCATCTTTTCCGTCATTGTCGTCTGAGCTAAGAGTCTTGGCCCTTTCAGGGAGGTTGGAAGCAGTACGGGACTCCCACAACCGCAGTACATGATCTCGAAGCCGCTCTCGTAGAGCTACGTAATCTTGGTGCTCTTATTCGAAGTCCAAGCTGAACAGTCACGGGAGGCTTTTCGAAAGTCCACCGGAGTCCCCGTATGCACTCGCCGATCTTGGTGACAACTATTGAGGCAGATAAGAATCCGTATGAGGACTTCTCCTATCGTCGAGATCTTTCACACACAATAGTTGCTCATATCGCGCTGACTTGCACCCCGCTGCAGGCAAACTTAACGCAGAGGGGTAAGTACTGGCGTGCGGTAGTTCTGCGGGAGCTCGAAGCTGATTCGTAAAATGCTTGTGGAGAAGAGCACGAGAAACAAGGCTTGATTGGTAACCTAATGTCCAGGGCGCAAAGAGCCATTGGAAGAGCAGCAACATTTGAATTGGACTATTTCAACGATCTTCCTAATGGCCTACCTCGGTTCCCTGCGAATTCTGCGTTGGAAATAGCGCATGAACGACGATGCCGATACCTGAGGCGTTACCCACAGGGTTGAAAGAGCCGTCCACCAGCCATCCTATGGCCCTTTGTCAACAGGGCAGTATTCGTCTCTTCGTGTACCTAAGGTAGGTCGATTGAAGGGGCACCTGTCACACAAAATGGGTGTTAGTAAGTGGATAGTTTGGCGGTATACAGGGGAAATTGGGCAACAGGCAGGCTGCGAGGCGGGCGAAGAGAGAACACAATATGCAGACCGTCTGCTCCGAGGTCAATCCATGGTGTGGTCTGAGACCTATTGCAGTGTGAGGCTCGCCGCAGTGGCGTTCTTTTCATTGATGTGGTCAACAACCCAGCGCGGGAAGATGTTGCGAAAGCCCTCGAAAGCGGATGAGTCTGTAGGCTCGTTGTCTTCTTGGCCCGAACTTGATGGCGAAGTAGACACTGTCCATGCTTTGTTGGAGTTTATTTTCTCGGTATGAATGACTCGGTAAATAGACAAGAGATCGACGAGGGCGAAGTAGTAACAGTCGTACCGGGCGGCTCTTTTGTCTCTTAACTGATGCACTTTGGTCAGCTAGGTGCACAGGAGAGACATTTGATGCGTGGAAGTGTTCACAAGAATAATGGCCAAAGAGTATCCCCGGCTCGGAAAGTATTGTTGGAAGGTTTGGGGTTTCCCAAAAACGTGTAGCGAACCCCCAGTATGAGATGGATGAATCAGACACCATTCTGATGTCCCAGGTGCCAAACGCCTCTCGCTGGACAA
Organism: Colletotrichum tropicicola; assembly: GCA_025962755.1. Classification (NCBI taxonomy): domain Eukaryota; kingdom Fungi; phylum Ascomycota; class Sordariomycetes; order Glomerellales; family Glomerellaceae; genus Colletotrichum; species Colletotrichum tropicicola. Next base: position 58,789 of record JAOWMA010000244.1, read on the forward strand.
AGACGCGCATGTCATTGTTTATGTCGCTGATAAAGCCTTGCAGGCGAGACTTTGTGACCCAGGGTGCTTCCTCTGGGCGTAACGGCGTTGGTTCGGGGATGTCTGGCATCCTTCGGCTGGGTTGGACAGGCTCGACAGCCGCGCGATGGGGTGCATAATGGAAGAGAGTCGAACGGCGACGTAGTCGAGAGGTGTGAGGCGATGCAAAAAAGAGGTGAAAGGCGACGCCGGGCGAGGCTGCGACGTGTTCTTGACGAAGGATTGACGCTCGTCGAGGCATAGTGCTCTCAGTAAAGTGTGGCGGGGGACGCCGGGGGGGCTTAAGGTAGGTACCTAGGTACCTTCACTGTTATCCAATCCGCAAAGTGGGAGGAGGGTCAGTTTCAACGTCATGAAGGACCACCAACTTCGGAGGTGCCTCCGTCCAAGTCGTCGTTCTACCGGCGCTGCCCCAGATTCAACATCCTCAAGTAGGGGTCAGTAGCTTGAACTACATAATTGTGCTCAAGGACCGTATTGTGTCGGGTAAGATACTCGACAGTAAAAGTGCCAATTTTGAAAGTTCTGTTAGCAGCACAAATGGAGCACAGAGACCATGCACACAAGAGGATACCAAGTGACCACAGCTTGAATTGCAACAATTTTGAGGGGGAGCACAGCGGTTGCCGCTTGGCCAAGAAACAAAAACGCACACCCAATAAAGAGCCCGAAACAAATGTACCGTGCCTCAGTCGTTCATAAACACTTCGCGATAGTGGCTCCGCAAGCCCGCCGAAGACAAGTGCAATGGCAGGCGTTCGTCCAGGGTTTGCTTTCTGCTTAGCTTGTCGGCATAGTAAAGCACGTACAGCCCACAATCAATTACGTTCCCTTGCTGCTCCGACTTTACATTGAAATAAATCACAAAGTTAGCCCCCGCGTTCTACAGACCGAAAGAATATAGATAGACTCATGGACTTGCCTCTTGACAAGCGGGCTGATGTAACGGGACGTTATCTCCCCAAATGAGGTGTATGACGTGGCGCAATTCATCTACTCCGAGAAAGTAACTAGACCAGATAGAGTCATAATAATATAAAGTTCCGTCCGGGTAGTAGGCATAAAGAACCCAGTGTCCTTGTAAAACGATTGGAAACAACACGGTGGTCATTCCATTGCGCAAGAGGCGATGCTGCCGTTGGTTCCTCTCAGTGATGCCCCTGCTTAGCTGCGTATATAGGTTATGAAATATAACCGACTTCATAAACGTAAAGCTCGGATTCGGATCTCGTGCCACGAGGGCCTTCATAACAATGTCAACAGTGTCGTCGATGAGCCGTTGGCCTTGGCCAAAAAATGTCAGCGCGTGGACCCGAATGTTGTGGGCTGTGCCAGTCCCTTTGCTATCAGACGGGTGGTGATCAGAAAGACAAATCTAAGCAACACAATGAGGGTCAGTTAAGACTGACGCGAGCAGGAACAGCAGTGAAGACGGGGGAGCTTGTGACGCTGCGTACTGGTGACTCTCGAGTTCCGGCAGAAGAGTAGAGGTTCTCGGTGTACGAGTTCTCCGTGGATGAGTTCTTGGTGTCCGAGTTCTTGGTAGGAATGGTGGCCTCGTCATCTTGGGTGCTATTGGTCGGCAGAGCTTCACGGCGGTCAGGAGAAGCGGACAGGTCGACAATGGTTGTCATGTAGCGGAACATCCGGTCGGTCAGGAGGAGGCGTCCACCCCGGGCGGATTCATCCGGCTCAGTCTCATGATGCAGTTTGTACGAGGCTACTTCACGCTCGTTAGTCGCGGCACTCACAGTACCTAGGTACGCAATCATGACACTATAAGGGGAGGAGGACTTACAGCCACGACGCCTGCTGGTCTGCGACTTGCCCTGGGTTGGCGGCTCTGGCGTGTCTGCTCGGGGCGCCCGCGGGCGAAGGTTGTAGCCGGACATGATGTCGTCGTCGCTCTTCTGGGAATGGGATAATAATCGAGAAGGGAAGCCGAACAGAGACGAAGAGAGGAAGGCAAAGGCGCGAATGCTGGAGTATCGGCCTTAGGGAACGCGAGGTGACCAGAAGCTTTGACACTGTGATACTGCTCACACTTCCCAGAGATCCCCTCCATATCAACACAAACATCATTTTCGCCCATTCTTGACAATCTTTATTAACGGACTCAACATTTCTGGGGGCCTTATCGCCCCGTTCAAATTTGTATGGTCCATCACTTCTCGGTTGTCCGTTTCTCTTCAGCCATCTTCCTACGCACATATCTAGACTCCCCAACACTCGGTCATCTCTTTCACCGCGTCAATCATTCTCGAGTTGCAGGCGTGCTTCAGCCTCGTCAAACGGGTGTTAGTTCTTTGGGTTTCTCATTAATGACAATTCTTAGGTCGCGCAGAGCTGCGTCCTGCTTGCGATGTCGGCTGGCGGTCTAGTCTCTGGTATTTGTAGCGTCATTGAAGGATGCAGAGGAGCAAATTGGGGAACTGGTCACGCTGTTCATTGAGAGGCGCCACGAGAGTGGCCCAAGTTGGTACCACTTCCGCTAGCGCCCAGTTTGTTAAGATGCGGCAGCCAGGCATTCCGCACCGTCATTCGGCATCTCCGGGATGCCAGTCCCGGAGATGCCAGTCATTCATCAAAGCCTGTCCGGCGTCTGGCATATGGCCGTCACGGCCAGGTCAAGGCCCAGGAACTCAAACATGTTCGGCTACCTTGAACAACTTCGGTGCGTACGTCCAGCTGCCCTTGAACCCCAACATGATCCCTTTCGGCAATCAGCGGGTTGACGACTCCAGGCCCGAGCCAACTGCCCCCCGATCCGACACCACCGCCGCGATCAGTCTACATCGGCGACCAGTCTCGTTAACTTCATCCGTGAAACTCTCCCGGATGCCCCCGCAGTGCCACCCTAGGATGCTCGAAGCATATCTTTCACTCCTGCTAGGAAGCGACCACGGCCGTACCAGCCGCTTAAGCGTTTCCACCTGGAATCCTTTGCGACCTGCTTGCTCCAATTGGCGTGTTTTTTTGCTCGCACTCGGAGTGACATGGTGATCAAGCTATTGCCTGAGAGCTCCCTTCGCAGAACCCCGGGGATAGTCAGCACTTCTGTACTCGACAGTCAGTACGAACTTGGTCTCATCAGCGACCTTTTGCAGAGGGAAAGAGAGGAGTTTTACCCCAGATGGTGCGAGTAATGACGCGCCATAATGTCAATGGCAGTGGCGTGTCAATCCCTGGAGGAAAAAAGCGAAGATGCCAGATCAGCAGATGAGCAATCGCGGCAGACGAGTGAATCCCTCTTACAAATGATGTCTGTCGCTTTGTTGTAGGATACGTCCTTCAACTGAACCCAGTGACTGTGCCTTTGATTGAGCATGGATTCCCTAGGCGAAGTCACAATAAACGTACTTGCCGTCCAGAATCCACTCGTCGTTCAACTCCACCAGAGCCTGGACGCGACGACGAGCGTCGTCTTCGGATAATGCGCCACCGGCTCTAGACTCATGGAAGAGAGAGTCCAGTTCGCATACCGGTATTGAAAGCTCTTGGCCTAGTCGCCGTGCGAAAGTACTCTAGCATCAGGTTGCGGCGTCAGTACAGTGATGTAATATCGTTATTTCTGCAGGAGTAGCATTCAACGCAAGGTACCTTTCCTGCGCCTATAACCCCAATAACTTGTATCCTTCGTCCAGAAAGCTGTGGCTTCGAAGTCATCTGGAGCGGTTTGATGAATGAGAGAGGACGTTGTGCGTAGTGGAAGCCGAGTCGAGTGTCGGTTTTGTTGTTTTCTTTCCATTGAAAAAGAAAGCAGAATCAGAGTTGGGCTTAGCCTCATCGGCGAGGCTTGTGTCAGCTTTACCTTGGGCATCAGCGGGCCAGCCACCGGCACAACAGCGGTCGGGTACGTACCTACCTTGGTCGAATTCGCTGCAATGAAGGCTTAGGCCGAGGCTCATCGCCCCAGCTATCGTCCACCTTCCATCGCTTCCACTTGACCGCGGTTACTCCTCTCATCCGCACAGCCCTTGCATTCGGCGTCGCTGTTGACGCTCTTTGGCCCAAGAAAAGAGACATCGTGGAGAGCTCCGACCGAGAAGAATGGCGCATCGTTGACCCCAACCCAAGGTCAAATGGTACACTGCGCTTCACGTAGCAGCTGTCCCCGGACGAACTTCACTTATCAACATCCTCCTCAACGCTAGTGCCAACATCAACGGGCCTGCTCCCTGCTGCTGGAGATAGGAGGGCGAAGACCCGACGGATGCGGTACACGACAACACCTCTCGGGTCGTGACCAAGACGGCGCTGCACTTGGCGATTTGCTACCGAAACTACGGCACTGCGAAGATTCTCCCCCGAGGCGCACACATCTAGGTGGACGGACCTGACCGCCAGGTTAAGCTGGGTTCTGCGCAACGGCCCAAACATCCGTCACTGGATGCTCTCCACGATCTGAGCCGTCCTCAAGTTCCTGTCCAAAAGCTTCCTGCGAGCACGGAAGGCAAAGCGTCAGCAGTACTCACAGCACACACAACGCCATGCTCCGCGCGAGAGAGCCGTCCAAGCTTTTCCTACGGCCCACATTCGTGTCACCACCCGGTGAGGCGCCCCGGCGTAACGACATCACTTGCAGCATCGTTTCGGGAACTCAGCTTTCGCGAAACCCGTTCCATCCTACTGTTCATCGCTCCTCCACGCCTGGAACTAAACACTCTGGAGGTAAGCTTGTATCCGGGATCCTGCACAACGGCAATTCACCCGTCACCACAACAGTTCGCGTCGAACTGGAAGAACAACGCGTGGTCATCAGCCATGACGCATGCCCGTTGCCACCTTACCAAAGAGACCACTCCGGGTCGGCCAAAGGGGGTAGCCCGGGAGAAGCCATCGATGTGCTTAGGGAGAGTGCCAGATGCAGGGTCGATTGTGACGAGCCTGCTAAATCACATTTCATAGCCTCTTCGGACATGTCTTCACAAAGACATGATCGTTTGGGGATACGCTTCCAGCGAAGCATCCATCCTGCTGAAGGTTGCCGCAACACAACCATGCCGATGCACGTAACCACCTCGAATGATATCAGGGTCGTTCAAGAGACCGACGCCAGACAGCATTCTGCATTATGCATCCACAATGCCCTCCCTGTCACGATGAGACGCTTCTGGGGACTCGCCCGAAATTCATCGTCTGCTGGGGTTGAAGGTACTTCTTCTTCGATGTTATCGATGTAGGCTGAATCCGGATCGAGCGAGACATTGAGAGCTTCGGTTGAGGCTATCAGTTCCTCAATGGACATTTTGAGCCTTCTTGGGAACGGCTACGTTGGAAGCTGTGAGCAGTTCGTGGAGCTGAACGACGGTGAGTGATTGAGGATCCTGGACTGCAAGGCCGACTGCAACACTCTCATCATGCGGAGTGGACTGGTCTGGTGAAGGACCGCTGGCTGGGGAAGCGTGGTTGTTCTCGTTCTCAAAGTCCAAAAGCAGCAGCACGAGACCAGTTTTGCGCGTGAATTTGGGAACAGGAACTTTGGCGGGTCGCAAGATGTCGCGAAGCTTCGAGACGGTCATGGAGTGCGGGTGGTTGATTGTCAACTTTGGTGTCTGCACGATTATTATCCAGATCTGACGGGGCCATGTCGTCCAAGGTGGTACTAAGGTAGTGAGCGTAGACAGACGTGCCATGCTTTTGATCTGGCGTCGGGTGTTTGGGATGTTGGTCGTGGGTTGCATACGTCGGTCAAGGATGATTTAGGTGCTCTCGAACTCCAAGTAGAGGAAGGCCGGGATACTCTGCTGGACGCCGACGGGACTCAAGGTGCAGCAGGGAGCAGGAAAGTAAAAGTGGCAGGAACCAAGCTTAGACCGCGATTTTTGTCGCCGGGCAAAGATTTCCACGCCGCCGGGGAGACAATCGTACCTGCATCAGCAAGGGGATTCTTCCGCCGCAGATGCCCATGTCCGCCCATTCTTTCCCAGATTTCTCACCGACATGGCGGAAGTGAGGAGCAAGCCCACGGCGAGAGGCCATGCCCGATGGTGTCGACAGTGGTGCGGGGGTGCGATGCGGTGAGGATGTAGGGCATCGAATCCTCGGACTTGGCCGATTGACGCGACAAATGAAGACAAAATCCGAACGGTCGCTGGTCCCGACACAAATGCGGGTCTTTTTTTCCTTTTTCCAGGTTTTTTTCCGGGCAGGTTTTTTTGGTTGGGGGGTGGGGGGGCTCCTGGTGCGGTTTTGAGTGACGTCATTTTCCACTTGTGATTGTCAGGCTCACGCGACGCGGCGCGACATCCGCCGCGAAACCACGTGACCTGCGTTGTCCTTTGCCTCGTCTCGCGGCCCCTGTTCCCACACTACACCTGCACCTGCGCAGCACCTTTCCACCATCTCTGCCCGCGTCCAACTGCACCACGTCAAGGTATCTCTCCTAACTAAGTACGCTTGCAGTGCCGTACACATCAGTCGGGGCTGTGGAGCTCCCCATTGCGGCCACTGGGGAACCGAGAGACGAGCTGGACGCCGAGAATGAGGTCCATACCTGGAGGCCAAGTCAAAATAGCCGGTATACGGCGGCTCGATGCGAATCGTTATCGTTTAGACGGAAGACTTCCAGGTTAGCCTGGCCATCGAGCGTGTCACTACTCCTTTGCCTGCCGCTTCCGCCCTGCGAGTCAACCACATTTACGCGGCCAGCATGGCATCCCGCACAGTCAGCAATTCTCATCCCCTAAGACGGAGGATCATAGCAAGACTTCTCCCAGCACCCCACAGGTCCCTGACACTTCTGTCGACGCAGCTAGGCAACCATATTCTCCTCAGCTTCGATGCCCTTCTGGCTCTTCTCCTCGGACGGGTCGGGAACCGCCTCGGCCGCCGCCACCGATTTCAGGTTCATAGCGGCGTGGAGTAGCTCGAAGAGCATCTCGTCGACGGGGTTGCTGCGCGCACCGATGGCCAAGGCCAGACTTCCCGCGCTATCAACGGTCCTGAAGTGCGGCAGAAGGGTCTTGCGTTGTCTCGAGAGGCTCGACGAGCGTTGCGGCAGTTCGCGTACGGCCAATTCAAAACTTGGTGTCGCGAAGGCCAACATTGTCTGCGACGTTGTTGAGATTGAGAGTGTGCTCGCGCTGAGCCAGAAGAGGGCTAGCAGTGCTCATGGTAATCGATCGTTCGCTTCGGGCGCTCTTTGGGGTTAGAGGCCCCTCGCTGTCTGCATCGGTGTCGACTTGGGGGAAGAGATTGCGGAATGGGGAGGAAGGTTCTGGGAGTAGAAGCGTTTGTTCTGGCAACCAAGCAGATTACGGCATCGTCCGCACTGGCCAAATCCGTGGGGAAGGCGCTCAAGTAATATCGCTAAGGTACCTTACCTTACCTTAATGGAAGGTGCCCGAGGTACCCTACCTTCATTGGCAAGTGCCTTACACTCCGTCCCCCTCCCCTCCTCACTTTGCCGCTCACTGTCGACTGTTCATCCAGCACTTTTGTTGGAGTCGACGCCGGCTCCAGCCTGGGCATAGCGAGACTTCTTGTTTGATTCAGTCCCCTTCTGCCGCATCCGTTGCGAGGTAAATCTTACGATATTCAGCCCCAGAGCAACGCTCTTCGTGATCTCGACGATCTTGAGAGGTCCAAGTGCCTACAGGCCATCGAGAATTCGTCGAGACTCGACGGCCTGTGCAAGTTGTTCCTCTTGATAAGAGGAGCTAGGCTGACCGATGAAAAGCGAGCTGCGTATCGTGGTATGCAGAGCTACCTTGGTAAGAACGGCGTCCTACCCCCACCTCCGACGCCGAAGTCCGCCAATTCAATCCCGGCAAGACTACCGCAGAGGAATCTATCGCCAAAACTGCCAAAAGGTGACCACAGTAACTGCTACAACAACGCATGTATCGGCGACGCACGTGGAGGTTTCTGACTGCTCGAAAAGGACTACTTGGTTCGGTCAGCCGTGCGTTGGCGGTCTTCAGGGAGTGGCTTTTGTCGTATCTGCCGAGAGTGTCGTGTTGGATGCGTCTGTTCTTCCTCGGTTATGTCTTTCTGCTTTCTGGCTAGCCCAAATCCCAGTGTACTTGTTACTTGGAGCCACGTTTAGCTCAACTATACGTCCCGAACGAGATCCAATTTACGTCTCCTCCGACCTAATCTACCTGTCCTTCGTCAGGCAGGCAGCCAACGACTCCTCCACAATGCGGGCAAGCCGCGCATCGGAGAAGACAGCCTTCATCCGTATTGGCATGACCGTCACCGTCACCGTCGCCGCCATCATTCTCTTGGCGGTCCTCGAGCCGTTCAACAGCCGCCCACTCAACTGAGCGAATCGCCGTTGTGCTTTTCGTACACATACCCCTCTCGCAGCGAGTATTCCGATCAATGCCGTTCACCGGACCAGCCAGGGTCTCCCTTGCTCCAGGGAAGCTGGCCCAGAAGAGGTTGTTTTCATCACGGAGCTCACGCGCCTTGATCCTGGTCGCGACCGTGTTGGCGGTGTTGCTCTGGGCGATGAGGGGAAGAACCCTGTAGCTGCTGGCCGTGATCATAACGCCCAGTGCGCCCAGTTGGGCCCGGCCCTAGCTGCTGGTGCTGGTGTTGTGGAGGATCCGGCGAAAGTTGCGATTTGCGGCTCTCATAGCAGGCCTCTCACGAGAGACAGCCGAGCGGGAGGTGATGGACTCGAGGTAAGAGGCGGAAGTCATGCTGGGCTGATTGCCAGTCTTTGGAGGAGGGTGGCCTGGACTTTGATGGTGTATGGGCCTGGATTTCAGGACTCTGCTTCTCATTTATGGTCAAGATGGACGGCTGGTTGCGGTGACCAATACGGTGTTTGTCGATAGAGGAATAGTTGACAAGGGGACAAATCTGAATCACTTGACAAAGCTTGATGAAGGGAACATCTCTATGAGTAGAAAAGTCTTGAACAGGGTACGTCTGGACTTCTCGCCACCAAACTTCCACTCCCTCCCCTTCTGCGCCTCCCGTCTCCATCAGAAAGCCCCGCGCCCATGGGGCGACCAGGTTTGTACAAGTCATTTTCTTCTCCCCTTGGCCTTATTGGCGGCGTGGCTAATTTGTCCTGGGCAACAGTACTGCTAATTCGTTTCGCTTCGACAACTATAAGCAGCGTGTTCCCTGCCTCGCTTTTGCCTCATCCTTCTCCCCCATTGCCCCTGCCATTGATCCCTCGATGGTCTTTCTGGACGCGAGTATTATCAGACGAGGCCGCGAGAACTCCCCCAAGGGGCTTTATCACTGATAATTCAGCAGAGTGGTGTGGCAGCTCATTGCCGATTTCAAGCCCTCCAAAGATCCATACGTCGTGGCGGTGCTCACCGGCACGGCTCAAGCCCAGCGCGGGAACCGACAACGCTGCATGCGGTTCACGCCCTCTGCGGCGGAAGAAGGGCAACCCAAGATGTATCACATACATATTCCACCTTGTCCCTTTCCTCTTCCTCATCCTCCTAATCTGTTTACAAGCCGGGCTGACTCTGGGCGTCTGCGTACGCACGCATTGCAGGTCCAGCTTTCCTCAGAGACATCAACAATAAGTCCTACTTACGGGTCTACACGGCTCAGATATCGAATTCCTTCCTAGAGAAGCTCTCGCGTTCCCAAATACAACCCAAGAGTTAGACGAGCATCTTGATTCGCCGTACCAAGTCTCGTACGAGCCGTTTTAATCCTCCCAACAAGGTCTCCTGGAGGCCATGTTTCCGTGAGGTGAGAAACGCAAATGAGGCCGATGTACAGGGGATGATGCGAGGGAGGGTGACCATTTTCGTCGGCAGGGCTGGCAAAGAAGTCGTGTCCTCTCTACAACTACAAAGGTCCTGCGACAAAGTCAGCCCAGGTCCTTTGAGATTAACCGTGGGGCACGCATGGCCTTTCCGCCGGCGCGCGCTCTAGACCTACCCGCAAGCCTCTTTGGCCAGGACGGCCAGCTACTTCCGTTTTAATTGTCCAGCACGTTTGAAACGGGCGGCCGGATAAAGCGCCACCGCCGGTTGGCTGGCTTAACGAGCCAACCAGAGTACTCCATTCCAGGCCAATGTTGGCTTGCTCGCCTCAGTGAAGTGGCCAAACTGGAGTCTGCCCAGCCAACAGTCCCCTTCGCCAACGCATCTTCCTCTTGGCACCAATCGCTGGGGCACGCTCGCAGAAACGACTCCCCAACAAACACATCTTTCACGGTCAGAATGTGGTCCTATATTCCGACGCTCTTTTCTTCCTTCACAGATCATCGCCTGCGACTTTCGGATCCTGTTTCGGAGATTATCAACCTGTCCATGCTCTGCCCCTGCTCCGCCTGTCATCCGCCCTCCATCGGTCGATCTCGTACACGAAACGGCACGACACCGACATTCGGCCCGTGTGTGTCGGCGGTAAAGCATCATGAGGCCTACCTGGCCTAGCATACCGAGCAGGATCCGATGTCGCCGCTCGTTTCGAGAAGGAACTTGTGTCTCGGAAAGCCTTGAAGCGTCACAGATGAGTCGGTCAGAAGGGTGGCTGAGGCCTGGTTGAGGCTTTCAAAAATGGAGACTGATCTTTGTTTCGCGCAGGCTTGCCCTGTTAGCTCTAGAAGTTCCCCCTGGTGTAACCTACGGGCACCCGGACAACGAGAATAGCACCAAGCCGATCCTTCTCTTCGCGTTGGTCACAAGATCAGCCTACCAAGAACGTCTGCAGCGACACTAAGAAGAGAAGAGCGTGTTGCTCGGCCTGACGCCCCCGACAGGAGATGGCTTTAGCAGGAGCGCAAACTTGAACGTCTCTGGGCCTGGCGGAGGACCGCGTGATCCGTGCCTCTGCTTCGGGTTGCAGACAGGCATGATGACGCCCGGGTGGCGGCGGGCAGCGGTCTTTTGATCAGAGACTCACCCCAAGAAGTCCATGTACAGCGCACTGGGAATCAGGAAGATGGATCGAGACATTGTAAACGATATCTCCGGCTACGAGGTGTCCAGGTGCGCCCAGTACTCTGGCGTTGAACAAGCTAGCTCATGGAAACTCTCTCCCGCCCATTACCAGAGTAGGACTTAAGAGAGGGGTAAATGGGGGGAAGTGAACAAGACCATAACATAGGCCTCTCATATATCGGTCCTCATGAGTCTTCCAGGATGATCTCTCTCAAGCAATGAGAACTATGGCTGATCTTTCCGGAAACCCCCCTCCTTTGAGCTATGTTGTTGATAGAGATCAAGAAAACGAACCAAGAGCAGTTTCGACAGAAATGGTCAGAATTTGAACCTCACCTGTGGCTCGCTTAATGTAATAGCCCCTCTCGAAATCAACTTCGCCTAGCGCTTCTGATCTCTCCTCAAAATTACTGTCGCCCCGCTCCTTCTGGTTTTCAGCCTCGGATCTTCCCTTTTCCCTTGACACCGGCGATTTTCAGTGATTTCGTCTGCCAATTTTTCAACGTCATCTCCATATCGTTCTGACTCCCTCGTTTCTCTCCTGGTCGACCCGGAATCATCGCTCTCAATCACACCTTTGGGAAGGTACGCGCATCTTCTGTCACCGAGACCTCAAACTCCGCCATGGTCCGCCCGTCTAAACCTTCGATCCCTCGCTGCCTGTGTGGCTACTTTCCGACAGGAAAGCGATCAAATGATCTTCGACATCAAGAGAGCCAACACGGATATTGTCAAGACTGTGGCAAGGTGGTGCAGATAAGGGAGCACACAATGAGCTTCAAAGAGCAAAAGCATGACGTTCACGTGTACAAGACCTTCCCACCTCCGGATGGCACCCAGCCGCCCCAAGAAGAGCCACTGCCTCGGAGGGAGACACCGAGCAAACCAGCACAAGCACAGTTTACACTCTGGTGTCTTGTCGGCCGACCGGCGGCAAAAGTCACGACAAAACAAAAGTCTCGAGGAAGCAGCTATGACTATCGGGATGAACCGTTTTGCAACGTCCAACTGTGTCTTGAACATATGGGACAACAGGACATCCCTTGGGTCCCCAACATGGACGTTTGTCAAAATCTCGAGAATGAATTTCCTAGCTATCTCAAGATCAACAAGCTGGACAACCTAGTCTACATACACCAGTCTTTACTGACATCTCTCATAAATCGGTCACTCGACCCCGACAACAATGCCGTCCAGACCTGGGACCTTACATTGGCGCAGCTTGAGTCTTTGACTCTACACAAGTCTCTGAGACTTGGGCCTGACAAGCATCTCATCATTGTGCTGCTGGATACCTCGTTGCCGGACAGACGTACGATTCAGGCCAGGTACACAGCGATCGAATGTTACAACTCGCTCATGGGAGACGGATACAATACGACGGCTCACCCGTGTCGTCAAGAAGCAGAGGCGGATGGCCACAAGCTGCCGGATATCCGAGCATTGAACGAAGTGGCCCGAAAAGCAAACCAATGGCGACCAGTTACGTGTTTCGCCCTTCCAGGCACAGAATGCACCCTGTCTGTCAAGGACGTAAAGAAGCGTTCATGGAGCGGCTGCGGCCATCACGTCGTCAACACATGTGGCACCTCCACGACTGCTACTGCGGACACACCAAAGCTCCTCTGCGGCAGTGATACTCAGTCAACAATCGACCAGGGCGCGTACTGGTTCCATCAGGAACATGTGCCATTCCTCGCAAGCCGAGAATTCCGCGTCTTCATCGCGACCAAGCCCGACAGCACTGGTCTCCGGGGCCTACGCGGTGAGGTACTCCGCGTGTGCGTGACGAGCCCAACCCCTGACGGACGGACGTCGGTAAAAGAGCCTCTAGACAGTACGTACACCGCCCACGGACTCACGAAGGCCGGTGTTTGTGCTTTTGCAACGCAAGTATTCGAGTGCCTTCGGGAGAGGTCGGACATGAGGTTTGAGAGCCTGGAAGTTGGGGCTCGGATAGATGTTGCTGCAAGGGACAAAGGGGGGGAGTTGTTTGTGAATGAGGTGACCCGATAGTACGGGGCCCATTACTTTTCCGACTTTTGCCTGGGGTTGCCGTATGTACATCTTTGCGCGGGGTTTGCGGAGGCGTGGGCTCGTCGTCGCTCTACATCTTGAGGCGTGAGATGCTTTGGACGATTTGCTAGAGTGATTGGTGGATCTGCCCGAGAAATTGTGTCCTAGATCAAATCTGCCTGATAGGACAAAGAGTTACATTCATCTTGTCTTTTATTTGCATCATTGAGAAGCGTGTTTCTTTCCGACTGCCCAGATTCGAGGCTCAGTAGGTTATCCGCGAGAATCAAGGAATTAGAGGCCGTCATGCTGGCAGTGCGCACTCAACACAGAAACAGCGGCTCAAGACTCAGATAACGATATTCCAAGACTCCCTAAGACTTTTTACTCGTTTCTGGGCATCCCAGGGCTCTGACACAGAGTAAAGCTCGGATGTCTGAGTTTAGCTCGGATGTTCGAGCGTAACTCAGACATATGAGCTTATCCCCTATAACGACCCAACATCACGGGAATGATCTCAAACATAAGAGATAGCGGACTCTCGATACTAAAACATTTGATAACTAGCATACTTAATTTTTCAAGTCCCTTGCTGAAAGGGGTTGCGATATCTGGTGTGTGCGAGTTGGCCTCACAGGTCCCGAGCCAAACTTTGGCACGCAAGCTCAACCCCTTGTTAGTATTCATCATCAACCCAAGTACGCAAGTCCTATCCACAGCGACTGAATGGGAAAAGGCAGATTCTGGGAGGCGTGTGTTTGAGAGTGACATTCGGGTCGTCACAGAGTGATTATAAATACGGTATACTGTCGCAGATGCCCTGTGTGTCGCAGTGTGGGTGCCCCTGGAATAAATTGGAAGACCAGCTGCAGCTACATGTCGGCACACGAGAGTCCGACTGCCATACTTGCCACAGAAGCACTTTGCCCAGAGGATCTAATTACCTATGTTAACTAGGTAAGTTAGGTTGAGTCGTGTGCCACAAATGGCGAGCCAGCCGAAGACAGTGTCATGTAGTTCTTGGATAGGGGTACGATGTTTGCAGCTTTCAAGGCGCGCGACAGACTCGCACACTGGTCTGACAGAGACAAGAGAGTTCGATGGTTACGACGTTGTGGATTTTGAGGCGGCAGAGAGACGTACAAGAGTTAAGACGGTATCGAAGGGTGTCCGTACAGAGGTACTGATTGCTTGCGGAAAACACGCCGGGGTCCCTCTGTCGGGCTCCCAAATCCAGCGACCTGGCCAGCCTTCTGGTAAACGGTGGCGTCTTGAGCCTGTGTGTAGCCACCTCCGACACAATCATTCGAAGGTTGCGGCCATCCCTCGTGTGCTTGGACCGTTGTTGTCCCATTTGAACACTGGTAGAATGCTCCCATCGGCCAGCGAATGACCCAGGTTGCTGCAATTTCATGCCTTCAAAGCCAACACAGGGCCCCGGTGCGAGCTGCTGTCAGTTCTGTGGGACTGACGGCCATGCAGAAGCTGAATGTGCTCCTTTACCCGCCACTCTCGGGCTAGCTCGACCTCAAGAATGCATTTGAACCCATGGACTCCGATAGATCCCAGACACTCCCAAAAGGCATCCAGTCCATAGTCCACCAAGCTCACCCAAAAAGTTCTCATGCTGTCTTTTTTGGATCCATGCCGGTTGCTGCTCGAGCCAGAAGTCGAGAGATTTTGAATCCGATGTCATCGATGTCGAGAGTCGGAAGCCAGTCAACAAAGTCATAATCATCAAACACCACAGCAGCTGCCAAGGGTTTCTACGCAAACAGCACGTCTTGGGGTCCGACGGACTCGATAAAGACGCAGAAAAAGTCGCATGGGAGCTCAGAGGGAGTGAAGCTTGTGGATAACGACCCAAGAGATGCCAGGTCAATTTTTTCACCGAAAGTTGACTCGAGACTCCGGATACGTATTATCCTATTGGTCGATTAGCGAGTGGCTCTGATTGAATGATGAGAGTCCAACGGTATGTACCTCGGTGCGGTACACGGGCCATCCATCGGCAACTGTGTATTGCATCTTAGAACTGGCAGGTTGGCGATAGGATCCAGGTCCTTGAATGTGCTGGGGTTACCCATGTCTTTGGGAGTTCAGGCATCGGACGCGTCGTTGAAAGGACGCCACAGCGACGAAAGCTGCACACGACGATTCTGATGAGAAGTATAGAACTTGTTGGCGCCCGGCGCGTTTGAGGTGCAAGTCCAGTCACCAACGGGCGGATGTCTCTCGATCTCAAAAGACGACGGGAGAAGAACTTGGGTACGTGCCTCGGCACTCAAGCGCGGTACGTACACAGGCCTGGGCATGGATTGACCAGGCACCTGAAAAACTCTGACATTTCCTTCGGGTTTCTGGCCTTTCCGGCCATCAGTGCCTACCTGCGCGAGCTGGGGAGTGTCCCCTCCTCAACGTATCAAAGTCAGCCCACAACTCAACAGCGATCACCCGTTCCCTCGACCCAAAGGCGAAGCTGACTGTTCCGAATAATGTCCTGCGGCAGGCGAGACAGATGGTGAGCCACCTCAAAGAAGCCCTCGGCGTCATTCATCAAAACAACAACCCAACCTACGGCTCTGTGCTAATGCTCGTCAGACAGAGGCCATTGTGCTTGTACCATGTCACGCCTTGCAGGAGCCTACCCAGATATAGCTTAAGGGGCTTCCCGGTCGAGTTCTTAATCTCGTCGGAAGGTCAGCTCGCTTTTGCACAGACCCCCGGGGAGCGAGATGTATACATTCCAACCCGTGCCATTATGGTTTGCCGCACGTGTATTTCCTTTAAACCTCGGCTGCCCCTCAGTAGCCGATTGTCCCTCCTCAAGCATTTATCTATTCAGAATGGCCTTATCGCTGGTTGCCACGCTGACGGCTCGTCACTATCTAAGCACCGCTGCTGTCAACCCTGCCTGCCCCTGTTGGACGGAGAAGGGAAATCAGTGTCGGTGGTCAGGATCAACCCCTCGTCCCCTCCATCTGGACAGCGCCCCCCGATTCGCATCCGATATTGCACAGTAACTTGGGTTTAAAGAAGCCCAGTGACAGCGATCCAGGCAATGCATTCCCAGTAGCAATCGTTATCCACCATGATTCCAAGAGACCTTCACAGCTCCTACCGCAGGTACAAGTACAACACCTCGGTGGTTTTCAACTGGCTACTGGAAACTGCGCGCGAGCAGCAATGGCCGTTCAAGTCCCTCTTGACCGTCCGCGCCTACGTGACCGTTGCTGAGGCCTGCAAAGCTGCAAACATCCAGATGCCAGAGCCACAGAGGATCATGCTCAGAGACTGCATCTCTCTGCGTCAACGATGCTCCGAGTGGTTCAGGTCCAAGAAGCAAAGCGAATGGGAGGCCTCGGACGGAACCCATGCCCACTTCAACAGCGAGCTCGAGCGTATTCTCCGATGCTTCCAACCGGCATCTTCTGCGCAAACCTCGGCGCAAAGCGGCATACAAACCAAGCCCACCAGCACTCCCAAACAAGGCCACGTCGAGAGCCCTGATATCGACGTTAACACACCCGACTCCATTGATGAGGCGGCCGAAGTCGACCTGGTCGTGCCCATAGAGGACGATAGTCTTCTTGAGATCTTCTGCTTGTTTAACGATGCTCATCGTACGCGGGAGTACATTGGAGGGGTCTGGAGGAGGTATCAAGAGCGCGAGATTGACATTATCTCAGCGGCTCTAATAACCCAGGTCTTCTTCACCACAATCATCGACCTAGATGCGGAGCTCACGTCGAAATACGAACGATACAGTTACATCGGGTTCCAAATCGGCGCTATGTTCATGGAAGCTGCCTTCGGAGAGTCGAGCTGGTGGACAGGGTCGGTAAACGGTTGCCTGAACAAGAAGCAAGAGATTGAATCTAAGGTGGCAAGGTCCAAGTGGAAACCGAGCGCTGAGCTGGAAGAGCAAACGTTTCACTCGACATCCGTTATGCTAGAGACGATGGCATGTTTGGATTCGGTGGGACTGCTCACTGCGACGACCGCCGTTCAGACCGACCAAATGCTGCTGACACTGCTCACCGCAGATTACGAACACTGCCTACCAGACCTTCGGCGGCTGATCAAGCTTTATAGACACGTGCAAACCGAGCGAGACGGCTTGATACTCAATCTCAACGAGCAACTCACCTGTCGCCTGCGACAGCCACCGAAAGCTGCGCAAATTTCGTTTAGCACCGCCTTCATGTGTCGCGTCTTTCTCGACATACCTGAGCACCTCGCTGTCACTCAAGAAGATCGAACATGCTTGGAGAGTTTCATTACGCACCAAATTTCCACACACCTGACGGATACGACGTTCGAACTACCGCTCAAGTATTCCACAGCCCCTGTTGCGAATGAAAGCCCGATTATCTATGGGGCACAATTATTTGTTCAGCTGCATGCTGTTCAAACAGCTATCGTGAACAGCATCAACGACGACTGGACTCTACTCCTTGTGGCCCACACCTACAACTCATTCAAGCTCGTGGATCCAAGCGTCCCCTCATGGCCGGATATGGAAACACTCATCTTCCTCCAAGAAAAGACCATCTTCGTAGGCAAGCGGCCTACGGACCTGGCCCAGTGCAGCGACCGACTGTTGCTTGCCCATGGCCTAAAGCCTTCTGAAATTGCAAGCAACCGCCCATATGATACTCTTCAAGACATTGCCTCCCAGCGCAAGACAGCGATCTTTGAATACCGGAAGGCTTTGCAGGTCGGGCGTGATCAAAAGACTTTACACGAGAAGTGGGTGAGCGATCGGAATACCGCGGGCAAGAGACGCGAGATTCTCCCCACGCCAGTCCTTGAGCAGCTGGATTTTGAAAGGAAGATGAGAAGGGGTTGGAGATTACCCTTGCAAGATACGGTTTCGCCGAGGTTGAGGACCACCGACTCTAGTCTTTGTCAATTAGTTCCTAGAGACGACAGCACGCCACTCAGCATTTTGCAACCAGAGACGGCAATTAGACGGGAGGTTCCGGTGTTGCTCTTCGACTTTCTGGGCCTCTATCGCCTCGGAGAGTTCATCGTTGGGTCCGGATTTTGTCAAGACTCCCAGGTCACGCAGCCGCCCGGAAATTCCATACAAGTCTTGAAGGACAGCCTACTCCAGAGACAAAAGTATCTCAATATCACGTCTCTGATGTGGAAGGCTCGTTGCCGGTAGGTTCCGTCTGTCAATCTATTTAAACTTACGACTTCTGACGATATTTAAATGTACAGCAAGCTGGGGATAAGTAGTTCAGATGTAGCTTAATTCTTCGCAAAGAATATTTCCAAGTCGATAAATATACGTACAGCTTTGATCTGGAAGATACTGTATGAGATCCTTAACCTCGGAGCGTCCACCTTCAACTTTACTGTTTCCTTCCCGTCTCGCGTTTGTGATGTGCAGTCCTGCACAAAGAGGGCCGAGTGAGTCGGCGCCTCATCGAGTTACATGCCGGGCTTTCATGGCAGTGGATGGCCGCTAACGGTACGGGATGCCGCCATGTAATGTCAGGAGTCAGGTCCGTGGCGTAACTGAGGAACTTGGATTTATACCCCATTAAAGACGCACTCTGGAGCTGCAACTGAAGTGAGCATCCCGCATCGTTGTTGAACCTTAGAGCTTGTAGTGTTACAAGTTCAAGTATATAAAGGCCCGCGAGGTGCCAAGGTACTAGGTTCTCTCACAATTCCGGCCCAGGAAGCTGGCGAGGGGTCACACAAAGGTTGCGCAGAGACATAGTGTGATCAGCGAGGTAACGAACAGTGGCGACGGACGATATTGTGGCAGAAAATGGGAGTGAAGGATGGAACTAGATGCTCCCCCTTTCCTAACGACAACAAAACGCGTTAGGGTGACACTCAGCAACCATCCATTTGAGCAAACAACTTCCATACAGATACCTGAGTGTCCCTCGTGCAAAGTATCCCGTAGGCAATGGCTCGGTGGCAGCTGCACCGCCGCAGGTCACAGGCGGCTTGATTGGTTCATTCTCCAGCCCCGTTGTTAGATTCTGATATTCGCGGTGAGCACTCGGCAAGAACGCGATGAGTATTGTGAGGACACGTGGATTTGGGTGGGCCGAATAGATACGTGCCGTCGCTTCCTTCGTCGTACCAAGCGACCAAGGGGGGACGTAGGAAGACGGCCAGAGGTCCGACGACGGGAGTTCAATGGCGCCAACGGGGCTTGGGCGTGGCCGCGGGTATGGCGTCGGACAGGCGGCGGCGGTTAAGGGGGTGTTCGATGTGCAACGGGAGCGTTCCAAGATTGATGAGGGGCAGGTGCTCCAGGTATGGGACATGTGGCGACGTGCAGGTGCTCGAGATGATGCACAGTCCGTTCGAGGTGGCCGCAGCGGGACGTGGAAGAGACCTGATATAGGGAGATCAGCCAGCTGGAGGTGGAGGTAACAGAGCCGGTACAACGCGGTACTACGGGCATACATACCTGGGAACACGTCGGATACAAGCTCGCCTTGCTAGTGTGTTGGGGCGATACTTGACTGGCGGCTGGTGACTCTCAAACGCAGCCCAGTCTTGGGTCTCGTTCTGTCTCAGCAGAACGCTGCCCATGTCCCTGGAACCACCGGTCCGTCGTCCTGTTGTAATTGTCCTCGTGCTGCTGTATCCACTCCTCGATCGCGGCGCTGGCCTCCGGAAAGCCGCCTGCGTCTTCATCGAGCTCGCTCACATCCCTGACGCCAGGCAATCCAGACCTCGGTGGTGACCGTCGTTGGACCGCTTGTGGACGGGTAGCTTGGCTATGCTTCTCTGCAGCAAAACGACTGTCAGTGGGAACGGTCGGGGAGGACAGATGAGGTAGCTGTGTGGAGTGACCAACCTGCAACATTCCCATCAAAACGGTAGAAACCAAGGCTGTGCGATTCTTCGCTTCGTCGGGGCGGTCCACAGGGCCTCAATCGCAGCGATCGCAGGTCTCGATTGGATTGGCAGGATCCTTCTTCGGGGGCGGGCCGTCAGTTGGACGTTGGAGGATGGGACGGCCATCGGCTCAGCGACTCTGAGTTGCCGTGCCTCTTGTGGCTCCGTGATTGCAGCCTGGCCTGTGGCACCCTTCGTTTCGACATGTTGCATCAAGGGACTGGCTGCATCGTGTTCCCGGCCTGCAGGCGTAGACCGACGGTCGCTGTTGGCGGTCGGTAGCTTCTTGGGAGCTGTTCTGCGAGTCGGGCCCTGCTTGTCCAGGTTGGCCTTGTACTGCAGTTAACCTGGGCTTTTTGACTAGATTTGCCGTGCCGCACCCGGGGAAAACATTAGAGAGAAGCAGAGCACAGAGGAGGAAAGGATGGGAGGGTTGAGGATGAAGAGGGGTCACTTTGGCGTGGAGGAGGGTGTGGAACTTCACCTCACCCAACCCAATCTTGGGTAGGCAAGGCAGGTGGTACTTAGGTGCCTTCCTAAGGTACCTTTCCAGGGTACCTTCCCAAGGTACCTCCCCCAGAGCACCTAGGTATCTCCTTCTAGAAGTGAAAGGGTTGTAGCCAACCCGCAGTGGGAACTGCGGGCCTGTGCTTAAGGTATCAGTACCTAATGATTATCATGGTCGTTATCGATAAGCCGGGTCTGGTAAATCTCTGCAGCCGACGGGGGGCATTTTCCATCCGCGAGACCTCGTCGTCATTGCTCATCTCCAACCCCGACTTGGTCCTGCTGACTGCCCTCTCCAGCATGACCCCTGCCTCCCGCTCGGAAAGCCCACCCGGCGAACCTGTCGATCCCCAGCGACCTACCGCGACCTTGCCGTCACCGCATTCCCGTCACCCTTGGCCTCGGCGTTGTACTGGAAGCTCATCTTGTCTCTTGTCCAGGAGGACGACAAGTAGGTGGCACCCCCCCCACCACAAAGGTACGCATTTCGCTACGAGAGCCCCCTCACGGCATACATGAAGGCGTTGTCTAATCCTATTTTCCAGATCACCAATCCTCCGGTTTCGGTGCTACCGAATCCCCCATCCGCATCGACTACTCCCTCCCATGCCGTATTCTATCCCACCCTGCAACGTCGCCGAGACCATTCCGTCCTACCCAGCTGTCTTTACTGTGCGGCGTGTCCCTAGCACCCGTGGCCAGCAAGGCACGTCTATGTCCCAGGCAAAGCCCAGCCACGCCCAGCCATGCGACAGGTGATCCGTTGCGAAAGGACCGGAGAATTTACATGCTAGGGCCCTTCCCATGCGCTCGAGGCTGTCCCGTGTCGCGCGCACATCAGTAGGGCCTGTGAGAATCACTGAGAGTGGTGACGGATGATCTGTGGTGGGTTGGAGATTGAAATTGCTGCTGTTGCGTCCCTTGGCTTGCGTAGTTGCTCCCCCGCCCTGTGATTCCTTTGCCAGCTTCGTCATGACATTGAGCCCACCTGGCTGCCGGTGTTCTAGTCAGTATCCAGAGCTTGTACTAACACATTGTGCCCCTGGGATCCAGAGCCATTCGATGATGTCTATAGGTCTTGAGTAATGGTAAGCAGGCTGTGAAACTCTTAAACAAAACAGACGGAGGACAAAGTCAGTTTGTGGCTTCACGCACTTTCACGAAACTTCACACGCATATATGACGCATGTCACAGATTGTAAATAAAATGTTGAGAACAAAGTGACCTGGTTCACAATTCCTCACATACTGCAGTGCAGCAGCACCTGACCACTAGACGTCCATGACATCTGTGTTCAGGACGTTGCAGCAAAGCCAGCACCAGTAGTCGTCCTTGGCCCACTGTGCCAACAACTGCACAACAGCCAAAGCTTGGTAGACCCCTTTGGTACTTGTGGTGGACGCAAAGCACTCCTTTTGCCAGAGCTGGGTGTTGCCATCCTTGTCCCTCGTGAGGGCAAGGAAGTACCATTCATGGCCCTGCACTATAATACCTGGTAGAAACACAAGACCAGCCGCCGCTGCAGGAGACTTAGTATCTGCGTACCTTCTCTGGCTACAGATAAGACTGTCGAGGCGGTTCCAGTGGGCAGCTAGCCACACCCCAACCTGGAGCTGGGCTTTAGACCAGGCTTCGCCTGTCACCTTTGTCTCAAAGGCTACTGCAAGTGGTTTTGCCCATGTACCGGAGTAGTCGGCGTGGTTGATGGACACATTGTTTCTGGCGACGAAATCGGAAACCTCTTCGGAGGATGGGTTGATGTAAAGGCAGAAGTCGACTCGCCTGTCGTTTGCGTCGAGGTCTTTTGATGTGGGAAGGAATTCCTCGTTGAGTTGGGCAGTGGGACTGTATGCAGTTGGTCAGTCACAATGGCAAGAGAAAACGGACAGCACGGAACACCTTACCAATAGCAAGACTTGACCAGGTCGTTATCCTGAAGCGCCTCTCTCAATATTGGGCCGTGAACTGCCAAGTTCCACTGGGCCTCGCCATGACAATTGTTCTCACAATCCTCCGCTGCGGACCAGATCTCCTGAACAACATCGGCTTCTGGTGTTGGTCCCAGCTTCTCTCGATCGTAGGGTTCGGCAAGCTGTGGTGTCTTTCGTGTTGAGCTTGTAGCGGACGGTGAATAGCTTTCATCATTGACCCATGCGAACAGGTTCCCACGTTTCTTGATCGTTTTGTCCATGGCCTCCTGGACGAACGTGCTTAGCGAATGTTGGTAACAGCTGGCTGAACTAGAAACATTCAAGAGAGGACCAAACCTTTTTTGACAGAGGGATGATGTTGCTACCCGCCCCCAGGCTCCTGATACGTTCCGCGAACTCCCTGAGCCTGGCTGGCGGTGCTGCCTCGCCATGGAAGTTGGCAAGTGTCATGTGCTCTTGGATCATCCGCTTCTGCGGACTGCACGACTTCCGGCTACGTTTCGAAGCGTTGGTTGATGTTTCGGCTCTTCCACTGCAACTGCTGATTGACGGGGCCAGCGAGGGTTGCTGGGTAAACGGGGTTGGCTGGTTCGCATCTTCGGGGATGCCCTCCGGGGTCCCGTCCTCGCGAGGTCGCTTTGCGGATTGTCTACCGTCAGCAGACGCCTCATCTGAGTGCCCGTCGGTCATAGCGCGACGCGCATCGAAGGACGGCCGAGGGATCGTGAGCGGGGGAGAGGTCGGGCGCACGAAGCCGAGGTCGAAGTCGGTCGATGCCACTTTGCGCTTCAACGGATTTGCGGTGAGCGGGCCGCACGGGTCGGGTGGCAGGTCGCTTGCAGGGAATTCAGGTCCTGCTAACCAGGACAGGACTTTCTCGTGGGTGTGCATGTCGGCTGGTCTGCTTTGAGCAGGTGTTTTATTGACTGGTGTTTGTTTGCAAATAGGCCCAAGGCCGTTGGCGAATTAGTTTCCTGGAGTGACCTGACTGATGCCAAGGTCAGGCCGACAGAATGCCGATGTCTTAGTCATCGGTCTCCGTTAGAGAGGGAGCAGTGGGGTGGCGTAGGGTGGCAGACTGGGTGATTACTGTGATAACGAAGCCCATACAGATACACTCTATAGGTATGGATAAACAGTAGTATAAGTGATTAACTAAACTATAATCCCTACTATTAGAGATAAACTACTTTATATAGGTATATTACTCTATATAAGTTTATTATCTATACTTTTAGTTATATATTTAATTATCCTATAACTTAGTTATATTTGGTCTGTTAAGTATCTATATATAACTATACTTAGTTAAGCTCTTATACTATCTTTTACTACTTATACTTTTATACTCTCTATTAATAAAGTTATTATTAGTCTAATTACTCTATTATTTTAAGGTAAAGTAGTTATAATTTTATTACTTTAATAACTTATTTAAATAAGACTTTAGTAAGGAGTTTTATTAAATAGTTTAT